>BOPP01000032.1:5626033-5637230 GCA_017312745.1 Gryllus bimaculatus
ATCATCACACATTCAGCCAATAGTAGCGAGAGAATCGGGAAAAGGTAGAGCTAAACGGAACAGCCGACCACCGTTTACTCGCACGATGTGAAATAACCGAGTCGTCACAGGGAAGTTGTTTCGCAAAATTAAGTTTGATTCTCTAATAAATGTATAATTCTGTTACACAAAACAATATAGTATGCAAGTCGTTTATGATGTTGCTTTATTACATTCGTACAAATTTGAAAACTAGCTCGTTTTCACAACATGTACTCATGCAATAAAGCTTAACATTATAAACTAACTGCATAAACTACTATATTAACACCCGTGTGCAAATCGCAGTTTCTTGTACTTGTTTTCAGTGTGCGAAACATTTGGAACGATTCGCAATTGTCTTCCGTCTTGACGACGTCTGTTTATGATTTACAAACAATAGTGTTACGACACTGACTGGAATCCATTTACTTTTGTACAAGAATTAAAATAAACAATTTTTTATGCCCTGCTCTCAGAAATGAATTACAGTGGTTTGCAACAACTGAAGTTTGAGTGCATTCGCTTATTCCCAACATGTATTCACAACAACAATCTACCAACTTACTCTTCTTCAGCAGTACTATTATAAAGGACATTAAAAATGTATAATATAAAACGCAAGGTGATGGTGTGTACTTGTCTTAATTATATCGAAGGAAAAACTTTCCGATCGATGTCGTTAATGCATTTTCACTACACTTCAGCGAACTTCTGAACTGTGAAATACACTTTAAAAGCATGAATTAAAATTCATTGATATTTTATAAATCGTGTTTCACCTCATACATCACTCCACTACCGTACTATGCTACTTTTACACCAGGCTTATAGATATTTAATTTTTTACAAACAAATTTTGTGATTTTACAAGTATTTCGGAGTGTTTGTAATGAATTAACTGAAATAATAAAAAATTTACGTATGTATTTGGCTTTTTTGGGTCGATTGTTTGACTTTGCTGGCCATCTAACGGTGTCCCCCATGCCTGGGTCTAGTTTAATTCCCATGCTTTTAGGGTAAGAGAAACATGATGGCGAACATTCCGTATTCTCTTCACCGTAAATAACAAACACCGCACCTGAGACTTTTTTAGTCATACAACTACAGAAACTAAGACTATTTTAAAGGAAAGCTACACCATTTTGCCCCGACCGGGAATCGAACCCGGGATTGCACCACGGGGAGATAGTACGCTGTCCATGAGCAACGTAAGAGCGTTCAACAACACCAACAAAAAAAATTAAATACAGTTTTAAATACAGTTATGTTTGGGCAATTGCCTCAGATTGCACCGTGATCTTTTGACAATAGAATAGAACATACATACTTTCAATGACAAAACGAGATCGACATTATATTAAGAAGTAGTAGTAAATCGAGTATTCTTTGGCTGTCGCCGTTTCTCGTTGTCTAATCTCCATTTCTCTCGATCTTCCTAGGCATGGTCTTCTAAATGTCGCTTATTCTAAAGAAAACTACAATAAAATTATTTAAAGAACTAGAAACATACTCGATCATTCAATTTCCATCCTAATAATCAGATAATTTATATTTCTTGGCGTCTATTATTATATACATTTACGACAGACACACTAGTTCCGCGAAAACGACGGTTGAGACTTCTTTTCACCTTTGTGTTCAAACGTCCTCTTCAAAATCGACAAAACGGTTCATAAAAAGTCCATTACACTTTGACGAACTTGCTTTCTCTGTTTTCATACATACATTCGCAGCGCACTGTCGTCCTGACAGCGCACAGATTCACTCGCTGAAGAAGAAAAATAAACAAACAAACAAACAACTCCCGGCATAAAAGAAGAGCTGCGAGACCATCAGGCAAACAACATGCCGAGAGGCTGGACGTGGCGCCATTTCGTGGACGACTGCGCACATCTGAGTCAGCGATACGCTGCGACCCGGGCTCACAGTGGGAAATCTAAAAGTGTAGCGAGCAAATAACGTCCGAATCTGAAGCGCATCTGTTCGGGAGGTAGTAGAGTTCGAACCCCGACGGTAGTGGATTTTCGGGAAATTAGGTTGCTAGGAATGGAACTCAATGGAACTTCAGCAAAGTGATAACTGTGCCTAAAATAACATCAACCACGAGTGATTCCAAAAACGACACTTTGAGCACTCGTGTGTCTTCACTTGGATGCCAGAAATATATACAATATGCAGAAGTCAGCCATCTTGAATACATGCCTAATTGTTAGAAGCCACCTTAATCTTCAACAAAGATACCGCACACCTAGTCATCATACCTGTGAGTGGATGACATACCGACCAGTAAAAACTATAAAATAATAATAATAATAGTAGTTGACGTGCCCGGGTACATTCATCAATCAACAAAATGGGATTGTTCGAGAAAGTAGCTACTCGTTCCATACTCCTACCTCAAAATAACACATTAATATTTCATGTTCTCGATTTCTGTTTTACGCTTTGTAGCTGGAGCCGGACGAACATTGTGCATTTCGTTAATTATCGTTTTAAAAGTGAAAATACCTTCATACAAGACCGTAATATACAACCGCCTGCCCCTGAGCTGAACGTTTAAGAATTACACGACGCGTCAAAATAATTATACAAACGTTTGGATTTTGAACTTTAATTTCTATTCGTTTCTGATCACACATGCATGCTAAAGAATGCGAGTGACCCGAAGAGCTTAATCAATAGGTAAAAATGTAGCAAAAGTTACGAAAGGGTCTTATTTTGTAGAATGCTTCCCAAGAATCATAACAAGGAACCCACATGTACCCGTGATGGTCCTCGTAAGTTCTTTGCATGATCCATTCTAATTTCACTCACATTTTCTCACATGTGTCCGCCACACTTCATTTGATGACGAACAAATTTCTTCGTATCTTCACCTCACGTTACACTGCATGTTTCTTCTGTATGTTCACCACGTGTTCCCCTTGTGCTCATTGCTTGCTCTCGCAAATATTATTCAGAAACTGAAATTAGAAACACATAAATTAATTTAACTTCCTTTGTTACGAAATGCTTACGTAACCGTTAATGCAGAGGGTAGCTCTGGAGAATGAAACTGGAAGTCCTCTATAGCTGGAGAACCTAAAAGAGCAGAAACACAGAAAAGGGTAATAAAATGATCCAAAGAGTTTTCGCCAAAAAATTCCAATCTGAAAAAAAAATTAAATCATTGTTTTAAAAGTGTACAAAGCTACTCAATAGAACAGCGTTTCTGGCAAACCTGTGCAGCAGGCTGAGGCAACCTTTTAAAAATGTAAATAAAACGTCAAAAATGACTCATTTTCTAGATGACGGCAAGAAAAAATAGCGTGCGTTACAAGAACATTATTTACTAGGCTGTCCGGGTGACGGTTCGGTCGCCATTCTGCGACCTTCCTCAGGGCAATACGCCCTAAATACTGACTTCGGCCGCGGAAGCCTACGCTCTTACAAGAACATTATTTTAAAGCCGTATTATGCGCAATGGGAAAGTGCATGCAGCGACATGTGTTGTGGGTTGCATGCACGCCTGAATCGTCTCAAATTGTAATATAATCTGCGGACTTGTTTTCGTCTCTTTGATGCAGGACTGGGCGATAATGCCCTGTCCAGCATTAGTTCACTCGCAGAGTTTGGTGTCAATGGTTTTTTATAAACCGTACAAAATTGTCATCTTTTCTTAGCAAATACACACACATTCAGAGGATATAAATTCCGTTTTGGCCTTGCAGGATTTTAGTTTCTGAATTAACTCCATGCGTGCGTCTGCGTTTTAGGAGCGATTAAATTATAAATTCGGAAAATCAAAGTTTGTTTCGCGTTACTTTTTCCCTTTCACCGGTAATTTACCTGCTCGTGTCAAGTCTAATTCTCTGTCCATTATGCTTTCTATGAATCACCAAAGAAAGCGTTTCTATTACGATTGTTGGTAAAGCAATCTCTGATGGTTCTCTTCCTGTAGTTGAATTATGAATTAGAGATAATTAAAAAACTGTAATCGATTCTAACAAGCCTTTATTTACATCATCCTACGTATAGTAGTCGGTTCATATACTTACGTCCGTCAATTATCTTAGACCCTTCGAGGAAAGTTGCCATTCGAGACGTCTCGTCCGCGTGGTAGAAAACTCGTCTTTTATTATGGATTCATTCACACGAATCCAAGATATTTCTCGAAAAAAAACCTATTCTTTTGTGGGGGAAGACTGTAAAAAACTAAAGCACTTTTGGAGTAACACAAGGCACATTCAGGGGTGAACAAAGCTCATTCGATTCCTCTCGGCAAAATAAATTCGACTGACACTACCATTAATCGGTTTCTTCTAGGATATCCTGGAAGAGTGATTGAAAGGTTAATGATTTTTATGGTTTGAATGTACTTACATTGATAAAATGCTGCGAATT
Organism: Gryllus bimaculatus; assembly: GCA_017312745.1. Lineage (NCBI taxonomy): Eukaryota > Metazoa > Arthropoda > Insecta > Orthoptera > Gryllidae > Gryllus > Gryllus bimaculatus. The sequence goes on from BOPP01000032.1 coordinate 5,630,438, forward strand.
ACTTCACTCCTCTTCTGGCATAACATTAAATGTTACGTTATTTAGGAATTAGTCATTTTTTTATTAAGACAGTTCTTATGGAATATAAAAACATTTATTAAATTTCACATTCATTAACATCAACGTTTCGACAAGTGTTCATTGTCATCTTCAGAGCTGTCATCTTTTGTCTGATACCGGCCGTCCACATACCAAAGTGAGTTCGATTATTATCAGACTTGCAAAATGGAATGAGAAAATCCTCACACAAAATGCTGGAAACCGAACACCGTCAATGTATCATTCAACTTTACATGTAATAACAGATGTAAAAATGTACAAATCATGGAGATGACATGGAACCCTTGTTAAACGTTGGCGCTAATGAACGTGAAATTTAATAAATGTTTTGATATTCCATAACAACTCTCTTAATCAAAAAAAGGCTTATTCCTGAACAAGAAAAATAACAGACAGTATATAAAAATTAAATCACGAATGAAATGTTACGACTGTATTTATCAATTGACGATTATTAAATTTAATTTAGTGATGAAACAAAAATTTAAACAAATATTTCAATCCTAATATTTTGTGTAACTTTCTGTGCCCCAGAATGAAAGAGTAAGGAAATGGTTATCAAATAACCAAGGGTGTTGTTAAGGGTTCTAATGATACAGCAGTGACAAAAGACCCGACGGTCTTTTGACCTGACGGTTTTTCGTCGCCTCGAGTCAATTAAAACCAGTTAATGCAAGTAGTATATAAAATATTTCATTTTTTTACCGAAGTTTATTGATTCAGATTTACTTATTTACAAGGTGTACACTTGGCTCGCTTTGTTTTTTCACACTTCTCTCTATAACATAATATAATTCAACTGTTTTCACACATCCCTCGTAACCACGATCCTCTCTGTCCATGTAAGTAAAGCAGTGTACATCGAGCTCAGTATGGAAGGCAGTAACAAGCAATAACGAATCAGTAAAAAATAAACATTTTTTGACCTTTATTAGTCAAAAAGGAGGTGTGGTAAAGAAATGGTCAAAGAATTTTATGAAGATGCTTTATGACGAGCAGGAAGATTTAAGAATTTCCGCTGATTTTTTTTTTTTTTTTTTTTTTTTTTTAATATCTAAAAAAAGAACTTACAAAGCACCAATAAATCATTTTAACATGAAAATATCCTCTGGCGGAGCCACGCTAAGCTTGTACTCACATCTTCGAGCGATAGTTCTATTTGCGACACGAGGATTCTCGCCGCACGTGTATGTATCTTCGGAATCTTCAATTTCGGCCCACAGTATTCCAGGAGCTTCAAACGACGGACGTATCACGTCCGCGGAATCCCTACCCATTTACGCCGGGCGATGACACTGCATTCAGGCACCGGCGGGGATAGGAGAAACGACGCATTTGGAAGCCGCGATTCACACAAGTGGTCCAATCTGCAGATAACATCTTAATTACGCAGACTCAATAAAAGAAGTTTTAATTATCTCTAATGGAGAGCCAAAGCAGACGCGGTAGGGAGAAGTGCCATGGACGCAGGGTAAGGGACGGGGGGGGGTGAATGACACGAGCCGTTTTCAAGCCATTATTTTAGGCCGTTATCATAGTATAATATCGAAATTGCGTAATTGTTTCTCGGGATTAGATTACGAATCAAACATCGAATCAATTAGGCCGTTCCAACAAATTAATAGATATTGGAGAGCGCCACATGTCGGGCGGTGGTAGCAACGCGCGCCGGACACATGCGTGTGGTCGAGGGAGGGGGGAGCCGCAACGCCCTTCCAAGACGGCGGGCATTCAAAAAACGCACAGTTCACTTCACGTAAAAAGATAACACAAAATTCAACTTCTTAGAGATTTTTTGACCCATTATTTAGGGATTCTGGGCGCGTCGGGTAACGTCACGTCCCGTAAGTGTAGCGCATGTTTTGCTCTGGAGGTGGCGGTGGTCTTTTCCCACGTATGGCGAGATCCGGCGCCAACCTACGGTGGCATGCCTAACCAGGTATTTCCCACCAGTGACGCACCGCCCTAGCCGGGACCAGTTCTACGCTCGTGACAAACTGTTAGCCCTCAGATAGCGAAAAGAACGCTTAAGAGAATAATGCAGGCATCAGTGATTATATCTACGATTTTTCGAAAATTGCAAGAGTTCAATGTTTTTCAGTGTCTTCCTATATCTACAATACTTAATAGAGTATTTAAAAAAAATTCTTCATATAAGGTCATTTATAATTTTTCAAAATTAAAGGTAGCTTTCACGAAAGTTTGTGTGAAATATAGGAATTTCCCCCAAAAATGTCTCCGATATATTTTTTAAAATTTCTCCTCGTGGCTATAAAAAACGGTAAAATATGTAAAGTAGTTCTAGTTTCATTTTCATATACCATTTTCCCTGCCTTTGTCGAAGTCGTGAGTTAATCCGAGGCTCATTTCGATTGAGAATTTTAAGGGGCTTTTTATATTTTTCCGAGTATTGGGGTGCTGGCCTCATGCTTCAACCCCCTTCCAGAAGGACCTAGTAATTTTCTTTTAGGTTTTCTCCCCTTGGATCGAGTGTCTTCCAGAACTCCGGAGTTCAATCTACCCCTATTTGAAGCACTTCTGCTTCTGAACAGAGAAAAGGAATGGAAAGGATAAGGTTAGAATACGAAAGCCGCCGAGCTACTTAATCCACCCATTGGCTCCCGGGGTTCAGGAAAGGATTTTAGGTAAGAAGGATATCTTACAGGTACGGACAGCGGTCAGCCACTCCTTTCTAGGTAGGAGAAACCAAGCTAATTGCTGCATTCCCCACCCACCGGTAAGAGCGTGCAGGGCGATGGGGTCGCTACATCCCTACGCCTTAGAAATTTTAACATTATAAATATTTTTAAACCAGTTTAAAACGACGTTTCACGTCACATTAACCTGCACAATAATTTTCGAGCTTGTTTTTCTTCTGAAAATAATTCCCTATTCAGCTGTGATGCACTTAGGGGTTTTGTGTCTGATTTCTAACAAAAGGGAAAAATCGTCTTTTTTTAGCATATTGTATATAGGGGGAATTGCAATTTCTACTGATTGCAGTTACTTATTTTCATAAAAAAAACTAAACACTGTATGTAACGCATGCAGAAGTATCACGTATTGTTATTTATATAGTTAACATTTCTTTACATTACGATATTAATTAGACAATTGGTTGAAAACACAGCGTTTTTCCATAAACAGGGTTTTCAAATTGTATTACATTATTAAACTATTGTTTGTATTGGACTCTTCTCTGTTTGACTTCCCTTTGAGATTAAGTGCCACATTATAAAATATTTAATGGAAAAATATTAAAAATTTGTGAATAACATTTGCTCTAAAAAGTAAAATCTTTAAATAAGATCATGCACATGCAACGACTTAAAATATCCGTACTCAGTATGCAGTTTACCAGATTCGTGATACTGTAACAAGTCTCCTTATTACAGTATTATGGATCTGGTATACTGCAACAGTTCTTTTTTTCCCGCGTGTAATGTGAAATTTTCGACAAAACATTGATAATTTAGCCTCCCAAAATTTGTCCCTGAATCCGCCTCTGTCTCCAGCCACTCTACGTAGCATATTCTACCTCGTTGCCCGCCACCAACCGAACCGCGTCCAGCAGCAGCAGCAGCAGGGCTGCCAATCAAGGCCGCCCCGCCACCGCGGCGCCGCGTGATTGCCGTCAGCTTCTTTGGCCGCCTCCCGGAGCGTGCAAGATGCGCGGCGGGCCCCTCGGCGCCCGCCTATTCCGTATTGACCTTCATTTTGGCGTCAGAATCGGTAATAAAGCGTATCAAATTAAAATAACTTTTCATCCGGCCAGTTCCTTTTATAGGTGACACCACGGTATAAGACCGCATTGTCAACTGTTTACGGCCCACAAAAAGGCCATTACCGCCGGCCCGAGGCGCCCCGGGCAGCGTGGGGCGATGCGGCGGCCGTCCGCGTTAACCGCCCGCCCGTCCGTCGTAGGCCCCGAGCCTCGGCGCGAACAGAGCAATGACGCGAATGCTGTTAATGAGGGGGGGGAGGGGGCCCGTGCAGGAACTCACAAGGACTCGATTGCGGTCGAACGCTGCAACACCTCGCCCCCCCCCCCGAACTTGATTGATGAAGCTATCCGAGGCATTGCAGAGCGAGCTATTGTGTTATTAGTTTAATCTAACATGGCACTCAATCTCAGGGTGGGGTGGGGGAGCCCTTTTCAGTGACCCATCTCGCTAATAAATACGCCTTCGGTTGTTGTTTTTTTTCTTTGGGGGGGGGGAGGGGGGCACTCCCGTCCGGTAGTCGAAAAGGAACATTTGGTTGGGAAAGGAAAGAGGAGCGACGAATCAGGAGAGAGAAAAAAAAAACGACAAGCGCTCTTAATTTCGGTTGTTTCCTTTTGTAACTGTCGAGATTCCGGAACCCGGTGTGTCGGGTGCGCTGAAGGATTTAATGTCTCACCGTTAAATGGAAAACCTCCATCATGTCGGGGGCTGCCGCGGGCCGCACAATGCGGATTCGAAGCTTCCATTCAGCTTAAGTGACTTCTGGTAATAGCTTTTTCGATCCCTTCGGGTCGCTTCTAATTCAGTTTTGGTGGAAACGAGAAAGTTATTTCCAGTATGCCTTTATTTCTGTTTCTCTGGAAGGAATTCGGAGAACTGTGCTGGACGCGTCGGATTGCGATTGAATACCGGCATGCAATGCCCACGCCGCGCCGCGTCGCGCCGCGCCGGGGGCGAATATCCGGCCAGGTGTGGCGTCTGTGGTCTCGGCAGCAGCCAACGACCACGGCCGCTCCAAACTGCCTCTCGGAAAGAGAACCTGCCCCTCGAGAAAGACTCGTTTTAAACTAAAATATCGATAACTGAATTATGTCTGTAAGTAATTTGGGAAAATTTTGAACCAATTAAACATTATATTCTTATTAAAATTTATACATTTCAGAACTTTTTTTCACATTCTTCTCCATGTATATTATTGCCATAAATTTAAAATCCATAGTTACACTTTCAGTTCTTTTAACAACAATTATTGAATACGATTTTTTTTTTTAAATATCGATACACGATCAGAACGAGTGTGAAATATTCCATTTTTCTGGAAAAAAGATTCATATAACAACGAATGCTCTCAATGATTAAAAACAATCATAATTTAATATTGTATACTGTAGATTCAAACACTTCCTTAAATAAGATTTATCAACTTTCTCGTTACAAAGGCCCCGCAATATGTTTTATTGTCAACAAATCGTCCCTTTTCCCCTCGCATTACAATATTTTCCCAGTAAGGCGTAAGCAGTAGGTGAGAAAGTAAAACTAACATCTCTGTTTAAATTTAACTATGGTGTGATTAAAGTATAACATTTTTTTATTGTTTTTCTGTAAGTTTATCGAGAGGAACATTCTCTTTTGTAATCGAGCCCATTCTATTGATTTACACCAAGACATTAAAAATTTAAAACAAGTAGATGGTTTTATTCATATGTGCATTTTTCAAAGGAATGTTTGTAGCTCTTCTATTAACGTTATTGCAACGCACAATTACTTATGAGCACATTTCTTAAAGGGCTTACAAAGGCGAACCGGCTTGGAAGGATATTAAGAAGTGACTCTTAATATCATTGTATTCTAGTCGCGAGGAGCACAATTGCATAATTACGGGAAAAGAGGTATTGAGTAATTTTCTTTCGTTAATCAAACAAAACAAAATTGGAAATTGCATTAACTTGAAGCAGAATATACGCAGAAATTACTAGATTTTGCGTAACGTTGAGTTCTATGGGAATAAAATGAACTCATCCACCTACATTCTTCTGTGATATGCAAGCACCACTCCTCTCCCAGAATCCCTCTGCCAACTTTTTTTGACGTCCATTTCCTCTGAAGCCAAATACACATACCTGTTGTTATATGCTACAATTGTTACTTCTGTTCAACATCACGATTCCGTCACTTGTAAATATTTCACATTTCTTGTTAAATTTGGCATTCCATAGTCGACCATGCGATGAAAGACTTTTACGCAAACTTCGATTTGGGCTTTTGGACAAACTTCGTTTTGGGCTGATGAACAAACAGATTGCAACTCATCCCAATCTGAAGGCAAACAGGGAAAGAGAAAGGATAGATTAGTGATTTACTGATTATCTTGTTTCCGTGCATGCCAGGTCATTGGTACTATAAATGTACCCTGCCAAGGCTATTAGTACCGTAAATATAGTGCATGTTGTTTCCTCGTGAGGCGTTGATGATTTTTACCAGGTATCTCCCACAAGCGGGGAACTGCCCCAAACTCGAAGCTACCAACGTGTGTGGTAGTGTAGAGAATGTAAGCAATTTCTTAAAGGGCTTACAAAAGGCGAACCGGCTTGGAAGGATATTAAGAAGTGACTCTTAATATCATTGTATTCTAGTCGCGAGGAGCACAATTGCATAATTACGGGAAAAGAGGTATTGAGTAATTTTCTTTCGTTAAATCAACAAAACAAATTGGAAATTGCATTAACTTGAAGCAGAATATACGCAGAAATTACTAGATTTTTGCGTAACGTTGAGTTCTATGGGAATAAAATGAACTCATCCACCTACATTCTTCTGTGATATGCAAGCACCACTCCTCTCCCAGAATCCCTCTGCCAACTTTTTTTGACGTCCATTTCCTCTGAAGCCAAATACACATACCTGTTTTATATGCTACAATTGTGTTACTTCTGTTCAACATCACGTATTCCGTCACTTTAAATATTTCACATTTCTTGTTAAATTTGGCAATCCATAGTCGACCATGC
>BOPP01000032.1:5637255-5654469 GCA_017312745.1 Gryllus bimaculatus
CGATGAAACACTTTTACGCGAACTTCGATTTGGGCTGATGGACAAACTTCGTTTTGGGCTGATGAACAAACAGATTGCAACTCATCCCAATCTGAAGGCAAACGGGGAAAGAGAAAGGATAGATTAGTGATTTACTGATTATCTTGTTTCCGCGCATGCCAGGTCATTGGTACTATAAATGTACCCTGCCAAGGCCATTAGTACCGTAAATATAGTGCATGTTGTTTCCTCGTGAGGTGTTGGTGATTTTTACCAGGTATCTCCCACAAGCGGGGAACTGCCCCAAGCTCGAAGCTACCGACGTGTGTGGTAGTGTAGAGAATGTAAGCGTGTGTGTGTGTGTGGAGTGTGACGATAGGTCAGGAAAGAGGAAGGAAAGATCGCGCGAGGTCCGTCGTCGGTGTGTTGCGGTACTACTCCGGCATTCGCCTGATGTTGACTGAAAAAAAAACCAAAAAAACCAACGGAAGACTATATATCAGAGCGGCTGGTCGCTACAATTCTCCAGGCAGCTGCTGATTTCGTTCTACCTATCTAGCCAGAATGGAAAATCCCGCCATCACCGGCACTCGAACCCCAGGACCTCCCAGTCGAAGTGCAGAGTAGTGGATTGGTATCAAGTTATTCTTCAAAGTCAATATTCGAAGAATATGATCTGAAGTTTACAAAAGTACAAACAAATATGAAGTTCTCACTAGAGAAGGAGTATTAAAATTTGTCAATAAATCTCCGAACAAAACATATTTATTGGTGAAAGTTATTTTTTTGTTAAGTGCATTTGATGGCTGTCGTTGAAATGAGATAATGTCTCTCTGTTAAGCCGTCAAATACTGTGAGGTTTGCTGAAACAAAGGGTGAGAACAAGCGCGTTTTCACGATTACAGATAAAAATTAAAATAAAAGTATGAAATGAGACAAATATAAAGGAAAATCATAAAACCTCAAGCCATTTCGCCACCAAAATATATGTATTTCTCTTCGGTCATATACAGAAAAAGCGTGGTTGAGCTTAGGCGTCGTCCGGCCTCTTCTTGGTCTTCTTGGGGATCTCCAGGCCGCTGTCGAACTCGGAGAGCACGAGGTTGCGCATGCGGCTTCGGTCGTGCGCCTGGAAGGCCTTCGGCACCGCCGCCGCCCTCCTGCAACAGAGCCACACACGCGCTACAGCCACAGGAAACAGCTGGGTGCAAATGAACACTTTCGGTGCTCATACTACAACGAAAGCCTTCTGGTTAATAAATGCTAATGGTGCAAATGATAAATTATTATTCAACTGATTACAATTAAAGGATCCAATGGTCCATGAATTGAAGGGCAATTCGAGTAATATCAATTGCAAGATCAATTAGAATTTTAAAATATTTTTCATAGGTAATCACCAACCAGTGATGCTACAACATAACACAAACTTACATTATTACTAATTATTATTATTATTATTATTATTATTATTATTATTATTATTATTACATTATTTGTAATGATAAAGCTACAATAATTAATGACTAGAAACGGCAAATGCTGAAAATGCCAATTTTAGTCACTTGACACACTTAGCATTGACCCTCAGAAGTGTATGTTCGCGAAAACCTCGAAATCGGTAAATAGCAGAACTTCGTATATATCCTAATACTACCCGTGTGTGTACGAGATTATTAAGGTAGGCGAAAATACTGAAAATACAAGCACGGAAGGAAATCGCATGTCAATTTTTTTCTATAAGGATAAATAACAGAAGTAATACTATTATAATAAAAAAAATGTTGCTACTCGCTTCCATCATCACACAAAACGTTAAAGAAAGTACTTACAGGAAGTGCCTTGTAAAAATGTACGATGCACACCCTTTTCACACACACACACACACACACACACACACACACACACACACACACACACACACACACAGTAAAAAATGTATTGAGATTTCATATACTGTTTTTTTAAAACTTTGGATACTGTACGCAAGAAAGCATATTCATGAACATTATTATTGAAATGTAATAAGAAATGGAAATACCATTGTCTCAAACACTAGAACGATAAACCTTTGCCACTTCTGTATATGCGTGCATTATCAAGAATGAAGACACAACAAATTGTTGTTTAAAATGTTTTCAAAAAATGAATTTGGCTGCGCCAGAAATGTATACAAGTAAACGTGTAACCAAATCAATTTTTCGTATGTCGTCATGCATATGAAAACAGAGCACATATCTCACTCTGGCCTCACAAAAGGAATACGAGGAACGTTAACAGAACAATGTCAGCGAATAAAGGAAATGAAACTGCATCACTAAACAAAGAAAACATAACATACAGTGTCACGGTAAACGCATTTAAACAGAATCTAAACTGGGGAGTGTTTATAACGTGGCCATTGTCGCCCGCAAAGAGCAGGTTCCTCGTTGCATATCAAACACCAAAACGGGCGGGGGCGGCGCGGAGGGCCAGCTCGAATCACCGTTGAATGAATAACGCGCGGGAGGGCGCCGCAAAGAAGCGAGGGTCCTGCCCAGCATGGCATGTGCCCGGCGCGGGCCGCGACTCATCAGATCGCAGGAGAGAGAGAGAGAGAGAGCTCCACCAGCGAGGCGAGGGCATGCAAATGGGAGCGGCTGCTGCTGCTGCAGGGTGGGAAGGGGGAGGGGGGTAATGCGGGCTTCAGTCGGACCGGAAGTAGCGGCGCGGAGGCTTCGCTCGCGCACGGGCCCGTAATTGGCCGCAGAGCCCGAGCCCGGCGCCCGCATTACGTTCGCTCGAAGGGTTCGATTTGCGATGCCGTGTGTTCTTCCAATTAGTGCGAATAAGGCAGAGAGCCGCGTCCGCACGGACGGCCAGCGCGCCGCCTGCCGGCCCGCCAGCTCACTCGCCCGCTCGCGCGACCGCCCTCGCAAGAAGCGACGAGCCACGCCCCCACCCCACTCGCAACACACGCGCTTTGCGCCTGGCCGAGGGCAGGGGCACGCAGGTGCACGCTCCCCGTGCTCATAAATGGACCAAAGCCAAACCAGAAGAAATGGAACCACGCACGTTGTGGGCTAACACCTGAATCATACTGGCTTTCGCACGAGAAACAATGCCGTAAAGATGGCTGTAAAGATGATGTGACACTGCTTATGCACCATAATTCTGAAAATGGTTTGTCACAAAGCCTAACAGACTAAGCAACGGGATCAAATATCGCATTCGTGATAATTGAACGATCTCTTAGCAATGAGCATTGGTATATACGACACATTTATTACACATGATATACACCGTGAATTGTTTGATTCCATAGCTCATAAAACGGAAACTCCCTGCCTCGGATCCTGGGTGGAATCAAATACTTGCAACTCGTGACAATTCATGTTGTAACGTCTCAATCTTCAGAACGTAACAGTTGCAATATCAACTCATCAGTTTCTCGTCGATCGCTCCTTCTTTGAAAAATAAAGAATTTTCTCAATATCAAAAAATTACAATTTAATTTCAAAACTTCTGTCACACGTAACAACTTCTTAAACACGTTAAGAAGTTATTACTGATAGTGTATCTAGCATACCTAGCATGCATTTACATTGCCGTAAATCTGAGAATGATTCCAACTTGTCTCCAAAGAACTCGCAAAGCATACTACTTGTTTACTTAGGTCTTCTGAAATAATACTCCACTGCTAGGAGAAGATAACTGACAATCATGACTATCTTTTTTAACATGATACCCCGTTGCTAGGTAGAGACAACTGACAATAGTAAACCCGTACGTTACAATTTTCAAACGAGAAGAGTGAAATTCACTCAAAATGCTGACCAGACAGTTATTTAATATTTTTTTTAAAAATAAATAATAAAAAAACGAGAGAAGACCGCGTCTGGAGGCCTAGGCGAAGTCCGGAGGACGGCGTCGTGCGCGGGCAGCGCACGCGAGCGCCGCGTCTGTGAAAAGCGACCGAGTCGCAAAGGAGCGAGCGCGTGCGCCGCATGTCAGAGCGGGGGCGACACTTCGCACGGACGCAGCCCTCTCCAAGACCGACAAAAACACGACTCCACACAAACGCCACACAGCTCCGCCTTCATCATCGTGAATCTTCAAGTCGATCACACGGACAACACTTTTGTTTACCCTCCCTTGTCGAAGTCACCAAAATAATGCATAAATATGACCATTCGAGTCGTGAGAAAATTGCATCAAATCGTAATTTTCCAACAGAACGAAGGTTTGATGTCTCGACATTGAGTTCTCCTACGTTCTGATGAAGGATAATTTTCTCCAAAGTTCTGAACACCTCTTACTAATGGTAGGTAAACGTCTCTATCAATCGAAGTGAACAATATTTTTTCACCACTATCTTTCTTGGTGGATATTTATCCGCAGAAAATAGCTTAAATATAAAATATTTCATGCACTGTAATTACTTAATTTTGCGATAAGCTGGAGTATAACTAATGTGGCGTAATTGTATAGTATGAGTTTTTTCCCTTGTGCGTGTTATGTTTTAAAAACATCCAGAAGTATTATAGAGACAATCGTCTCGAAATCACACCCCGTCGAATGAATTGTCAATTTACAAGTGTTTTATTGGTGACTGCTTTGCGTATAAACCATCAAGTACTACTTGTATATTCAGTATATGTATTGCTGAATTCACATTTTGAAACAATTTTGTTTCCTAATGTATCCTGTGTAAGTAAGAACTTTTCACGGGCTTTCTAGACAAAGAATCAAAGTAACTGAAAAACTTCAATATTCCAAAATCTAAATAATCATCTCTATCAAAACAAATTCATGACTGAGGGAAAGGTAAGCACTGAATCCCCGTTCGTCAGCTCCGTTTCGGAGGCAACGCCCCAACAAGGAAGGCAATGTCTAGACTGCGCAGCGCTGGCGGCAGCAGCAGAACAGCAACACCATGTAAGGTGCCTCCGCACGGGGCCCAGTTACTCGCTCAATGCTCCGTCTTCTGTCTGCACTATTTACACGAGAGGCACCACTTGTCGGTCATTAACCACTGTTTACGGGGACAGTGAGTCAGGTAGTGTTGCGCGGATGCCATGTAGTAGCACGGTCGTGCTTAGGTTGCATGGTTGTGCGCAGACTCACTTAATCGTTATACTCATTATTAGAAATATCTTTTCGATTTAATATCATTCAGTAATCGAGATATTGTAGCAATATCGATATACAAAATTATTTTGAAAACAAAGATACCCCGTCGAGCGGTGTCTCGGGCGTCTGGTTACAAACCACGCTACGCACCGATTTGTGACGTCACGCTCATATCGTTTTAACATTGCGAAGCACGAGCGTCCCGACTTCACAAGTATCCCTATGACTCAACATTGTCAGCGGTCGGTCATACCTCGTGCGTTTTCGTACCGCAACAATACCTTAGAAAGCGCCACAAGCTGTCACCGGCAGAGTGCTGGCAACTCATTTCCGACTGCCCTTGGACAGACTCTGGGAATAACAAGTTTTCTGTCTTCTCGTAATGCAACTGTATATACACTGTACTGAGGTTTCTGTGCAATGGAGCTTTAGGAATAATTATTTACTTAACAATAATAATTAACAATTATTGCAATGTAAACGAATGCAATTTTTATTAGTTACAGATGTGTCCGACCTCCGGAAAGACGTTCCAGCCTGATCTGAGCAAGAGAAACTCCAAAAGTTTGTAAAAGCGAGGTTAACGTATATTTATAATACTGTTGTAACTGTTCGATCATTAAAATAATTTATACTACATAGAAGTTCTTGAGTTTTGATTTAAAAAAAAAACAAAAAGGCACTTCATACACACACACACACAACAAAAGCAATTCATACACATACTATTTCATTAATTTGCTCTTTTTAAAGATAAAAAATTAATTTTTATTACTTTGTGTGGATTATTTATCACGTTTGGCGAATTTATTTTCATTTTAAACTAGGATTGTCGACGTGCGTTCGTTTAGTGCACTTACTTTTGTGGACAGATAGTCGAACCCTAGGACCGCCCGATCAGATTCCCAGCCGTGACAACAGCTATTTCCCCGAGCTCAATCAACCGTGGGAAGAAGAAACTGTGCGCGAGAAGAGACGTCGGGCGGGGTCGAGGCGGAAGCGAGCGGAGACACTTAGAGAGAGCGGAGGTTTTTAGAAAGACTTTTATAAGAATAGACCGTTTTGGCAGCTAGTGCTGGCAACATAACTGAAGGTCCTGTGGTCTTTCGACTCTTCTTCCTTCATTCGTTTGCAGTTGGCTAACTTGTAAATGACTTCGACACCACCTTTTGTGATGTCCTTTTCCGACGAAAATATAGTTCCCCACGAGGAATAATTGAAATTAGGAAGTGCAGTGCTACTGTGCTCTTCTGTAAAAAAAAATATTTTTTCTATAAACATTACACTGAATTTACTTTCTGTGTGATAAGTATTATGTTTATATGAAAACCGAGTCTTGAATGTCAAATGCGTTCCGTCGCAAGTTTCTTGCTCCTTTGCGGTAAGGTAACGAGCTGTGATCGAGAACGTCCCGGGATTTTGTTTTTATTAATTATTTTTTTACGTAAGTACACGGTTGTGAACAATGAGAAGCCATGATGTCTTAACGGGAACCATGTAACCTTCATAAACAATTTATGAAGAGACGTAGCTGAACAGCTGGCGGAGGGTTACTTCTCTGAATTACATGTGATGTTCACTTGTTTAGCGAACTGTCATTCTGGGTCATTCTTAGGCGGATTGTTGTATAACACGTGGAATGGGAGCGCATTACGCGGCGGACTGACGAAGCACCCACCGCGTGCATCTACACAGCTTGCAGTTCAACTTCAAGGCTGCGGTTTTACAACTCAAACATTCGGGAAAAGGTCGGTGCTTCAGGTGGATGGAAAGTATATATCTTAAACTCGTTTCTGAGAACCCTGGTCTGAAGCTTTAAGTATACTTTCTACAATAAATTACTCTTAATATTACTTTTGCTCCTTTGTTAAAAATGTCGGATCGCATCACACGTAGTAAAATACTTGTTCGCAGGCAACAGATTCCTGTATGCTGCAAAACCGTCTACATATGGCTTCACTTTGCTGGAGTAACGTGGACGTAACTGCGCAACTCCAGACACGATTCACTTAATTAGTTCTCCCCTTTTTCGTTACGAAGACGTTCAATCCGACAATACTAACGTAGTGAGTTATACTTTTTTCTCAGTACAAGAAGAATTATATAACTCTCAGTGGATACGTTTTGTCCTCTGCGTTCTATAATTCGTTGTGTAGTCAGAATCCATGTTTTGTGGGTCCTTGATACCGAAAGTCAACTGACGGTAAAACGTGTGTCTGTCCGTCTGTGGTCAATGCTAGCGCCTCACGCGTTCACGATTTCTGTAGTTTTGCTGCCTTGCAGAAATCAACCGAAGCCGTTCAAAGCTGCGACAACGGGCTCGCCGTACGTATTGCCGCACTATTATTTCAAATACAAACTCAGGTAACGAAATATTTACTGTGTGTTTAGTGTATTTCGCGTGACCTACGCTACCCCACGTGATACAAGAAAACACTAGTGGTGCTACAACACGACTGTCTCGCTTCAGTGAAGGTTATAATTCATAAAATTTGATGACGAGGCTGTCAGTACACAACGTGTCAGAGAAAGCAAAATACACTGGAAGAAACGTTCTCCACTTTTTCGGTATTTTGGCCGCACAATACCAGTTTTTCTTTCTACTAACCGCTGATATTTGCCGCAGTATTACAGTACTTTCTCCTCCTACGTAAGTAATAAGCGAGAAAGTAAAAATTAATTTTTATAATTCTTTTCTACAGTTAATTGTTTATCAAATACATACGTGCTGTTGCTGAATTTGTCTTCTCAACAGCGAACTTACGCCTAAAATGCATAGTGTCCCGTTTCAAAAAAGTTACTCCATTAAAAAAAATGCAATCAAAAGGCTAATTACAAGTGAGGAGCCGCTATGTCCCGAATCGTTTGGTGCAAGTTCCATCTCAATATCTTGAACCATTTGGTGTTCTAGATGAACTTTTTTTATTAATAAATTCTATACATGATATTCGGAATCATAAGCAGCCTTAGGAATAGAAACTCTTAACCCAAAGAGAATTTGTCATTTTACGTGCGAAGAATTGTCACCGGCACCGTTCACATCGAGCAGATGAACGCACCCTCGACCCAAATGTGATTACGTCGCGTATTGAGCTCCACTTCCGCAGCGTGACTGCCCACAATGCACCTGACACACGCTCTCGCCCATTTCATCAAGGAGACGCCGAAGCGGACAGGGCGGCGAGCCCGGAGGCGTCTTAGCGCTTGGCTATGCGTCACGGAGCGGCGCGGCGGCGCGCGAACCCCGGAGGGCTTCCGATTGTGCATTCACGTCCGCCTCGCCCGAAGGCCGCACGGCGCCGCGCCGGGCCACGCCGAGCTAATAAGGAGGAAGGGCAGGGCAGCGCAGCGCAGCGCAGCCAGCCGTCCTGTTGATAGGCTGCGGCGGCGAGGAGGCCGCGGGGGGCTATCGCCACATGGCACGCGCCCGCCCGCCCGCCCGGGCAGCGAGCGGGAAGGGCACATGTCACCTGGCGGCGGCGGCGGCGACGCGACGGGCCCCCCTCCGGCGAATGAACATCGCCGCCCCATTTGCATAGCGCAACAGGCCCCGCTCGGGCCTCTTTCATAATCGCTGCGGCCAATCCCTGCCGCTGACGCCTCTGCGTGCACGGGCGGGGGCGGGGCGGGGCGGGCGGGGGCGGCGATGCGCTGCGGCCGCAAATGGACGCGGCGGGCGGGCGGGGGGGGGGGCAGGGCGGGGGCGTGCGCGCGCATCGAAACGGGAGCAAAGTCGCCGCGGGAGGGGGGCGGCGGCGGCGGATGAAAGCGGCGCGCGCAGGGTTTAAAGGCCCGCGCCAGTTCCGCCCCCCCGGACGCATCTCCCTAATTCACGGGCGGATGGAAATCCAATCGCAAAGATGCAAAACCGGCAGGTCGGAGCGCCACAGGGCGACGAAGGGAGCGCCGCCGAAGTCCCTCACGCGATAATTATAATTAATACACATTCACGATTCCATACGCAAACTTCAGCACATATTTTTCTGTCTTATTTGTAACTTTTTAAACTTTCCAAAATTCGGAGAGCTACGAGCTACTTGAAAATCGGTCCTGCGCTATTTCTATACTTCGTACCATCAGGAAAAAATGTTAAAATGCAATAGTTTTCGAGATAATCTTGTTTTTAATATTGCTTTTGTTTCATGCAAAATTACGCGAAAACTTCTCATACTCCCAAAAATTGGTCGTGACCTTACTTAAACAACAAAGTTAAACATAAACAAATAACAAAATTTACTAAGACAAATTCTCCATCGTCAATCATGGTGTAGGAATACGCCAAAAAGCCTTTGAACTTGTGCAATTTTCGATAATTCTGAGATGTCATGCTTCATTTTTCATGTGAGCTTTGCTCGCTCTAAGAAAAAAAGAAATAAATTAATTTTAAGAAATTGAAGTCATTAAAAATTTTTTAGAACTTCCTAGCGATTTTGTTTGTTGCTCCCAAAATGAAAATACCCTTTCAAGATCAAGGGGCAGCGACATCAGCCAACTCAATTTTAGTAAAATGTTGATATGAAAATTTTGGTTTACGGTTTCGTTGCCAGTTAAGTTCACCGACGGACAGACGTTACAACATAAACGAATTTTTCGGTGGCAATGGTCCACAAAACATGGAATTTAACGTCATAACGTGCGAGAGAATGTTTTTACATGAACAAGAATTACTCACTTTTCACGTGTCAGGGACCTATAAAACAAATTTTCCAACAGAAAAATTGCAGTTTTTTGACGTACCATAACAGTACATTCACCTTACACTTCAAGGCGGAAAGTAAAACGAACGTCTCAAACTGCAAAGAAAAGAATGCACAAAAACATTGAGCGTTATCCTCACCTCTTCTGTGAGTGACATGATCCCATAAATTTTCCTTCTTTACACGAGTGACAGTCCACAGGGCTCTAAACGAAATATACCAACAATTTAAAAAAAAACAACTATGGTGCTACTTCCAAACTTCCACCAGTTGTTAGTATTTCCTGTTTCCGGGCGTGTCAACACTTTTGGTGATCAGTTCAGCGAGTGTAATGCCTGGAGGTTATGGTAGAGGACTTTTATAAGTGGGAGTTCGCTCGCGGTTTTTCTTCGCTCGCTGGAACGTGAGGTCAGGCGTCGACCTACACGTGTTTCCATCACGTTATCTCCTGAAGCGGGGCACTGGCCCAAGCATATTCAAGCTCGAAGTGTGTGTGTGTGTGTGTGTAAGGGGAGAGAATAGGTCAAGGATGAGGAAAGAAAGATCACGCGCGGTCCGTGTACCGATTGTTATATTTCGGCTCCGACAGTCGCCTGGTACTGCTGGAGGAAACCACTGTAAATCACCGAATGTATCAGCCGAGCGCTAGAAATCTCCTCCAGGGAGCGCAGCGGCTGAATTCGACCTGAATACGTAGCTAATCAGTCGAAGTGTCGAAAATCCTCCAGTCGGTATTCGAACCCTATGACCTCCAGCACAGGACAGCTACTTCGGTGACAAATGCTATCACTGAGCCACGTCAGTCGCTAATATACATTAATTGTTACTAATAGTTCTCAAAATTCTGATGGTTTTGAGGCGATTTTTTATAATCATCGATGTTTTAATTTTTAACACAGATATTTTGTTGTCGATATTAGCTGTTCCTCGTCCATGTTACTACTGGTATTTACTTTAAAAGTGAGTAACTGAAGTGAAAGGCATCCGAGAGGCTGCATTCGCAAATAAATTAGCGTTGGGCTGAATGTGTTTCGAAGTGGCTCCTACTGAATGATGTTACTGTAAAGAAAAAAGGAGAAGAAAGTAGTGCCCAAGTGTTGGTTTAGATCTTTTAGATAATTAATTTCAGGTGATAATGAAAGAATCCTGTTCGAGTGAAAAAAGGGTATAAGAACTGATTTAAGTTTTATGTCGTTGGTTTCCTTTTCATAAATGACAGACGTCAACTTCGAAGATCCCGACCACCTATTCCAAAATTATTGCTACAAAATGTTCAAATAAAACGTAATAATATTCAACATTCATGTTTCAATTATAATAATAAAGCAGGTAATAAACATGATAACAACATTAAGTCGTAATCTGATTGTACAAACGATATGATGGATGTTCCAATTCCGTAATCTTCACTTTTTTTTGTGCGGCCGTTCCCAAATGCAAAGCCATCATTAGTGCCTCCCAACCAATAGCAACAATTAGAGTCGCCTGGGATACGCAGAGGCGGAAGGGGGGCCAGGGGACGAGGAGCGGGGGAGCAAAAGCGGGGAGAATGGGGTTTGATGAGGAGGCATTAGGGAGCGCTCGTCGCCGCTGATGGGGCCACAGGTCGTCGCCGAGGAATGGCTTCTGAGCCCGCGGGGCGCGCCGTCGCCGCGCCACGGCCTTTGCCCCAGCGCCCCCACGCCCCGCGTCGCCTCCGTCGCTCCCAACTGACGCTTAGAATCTTACCAGCTTGCACTGTAATGGATTACTCGGGCGACTATTTTTCATCAAAGTAAATAGGACGTACACAAACACACTAATTTCGGTCCTCAGTTTCATTAAACAACGCACGAAATTATTTATAATAATAATAATAATAATAATAATAATAATGATAATAATAATAATAATAATAATAATAATAATAATAATAATAATAATAATAATAATAATAGTTCTTGTATGAATGTTTAGCGGAATACACTCTTCGAAAATGCTGTCACCAAAAACGGAAGTTTTGTCTATTTTTATGTGCCTAAGGCTACATACATTTTTCCCCCAATCTTCGGCACGACAATCACGTAAAACATTCATACAATATTTTTACAAACAATGTATAGAGAGTAACAAATACATATATTTTTTCTTTACGAATGTATTACGTACATAATTAAAACAACTTAGATTTGTAATTAAACGAACACGAGTCATTAAGTTAACAACGAATGTGAAATTAAATGACAATCTGCATTTTTGCCACATTGTACAATTCCGTAACCAATTCCATACCCTTGCTATTCTCCCAACAAGAATTTTTAATGCTTACACAGCGGAGATCATCTGCAAGTATGTCATATATTTGTGATATATAGAATAAAACATAAATTCTATAGAATTGGCGCAATGCGAATTAAAATAATAGAATTCCCATACTTTGCCGATGATATAAACCATTTCATTTATTACTTTCCTTATTAATTACTTCTTCTCCTGGATATGAGAAGTCTTCTTCCCCTGCGGATTAACACGATTACACGTCGTTAACAAAAACGTCAGAAGCAATTTGCGTGCCACGCGATTTGCGGGCCAGGATATTCGAATTAAAAGAGTAAGAAAGACACCAGGCCTTACAGCAGTTATATCTCTAGGGAGAAAGCAAATTCAAATGCGGTAAAATTTCCTGACCGACACGATAAGAGGTGGTTTGCAACAGTCGAGCTCCGTAACGCGCAACGCATTTAGACCCGCAAGTGCCGCGCGCCTTTCAAGGCGATCGAGAGAGAACACGCGGACGATCCCGCACGGGAGGCAATGAAATTAAGGCTGCTAATTCCGGGGCGGCCCTCCGGCGCAGCGGGCAGGAAATTTAAACCAGCTTCATTCCCCACCGATTTCAGTTACACCCCCTCCACACACACTCACGCACGCACGCGGAACCGCTCCTTTTCAAAAGGACACGCGTCCGATTCTAAATGTTGTCGATTTCTCAATTGGTTTTACATCATTGTCTAAATTAAGTGGAGGCAACCCCTCCCCTGCCAGAGGCGCGCCCTCAAAAGGGCTTGTTTAAGAGGCAGCGAGAGCGCGGGGCGCAAGGAGCGGGGAGGGTGCACGAGTGGGGCCCAGCGAAGGGGGGGAGGGGAGACCCCGCCTTTAGTGGGAGATAAAAGCCAGTGTGCTGCAGTGGCAAATCGCATTTCTCTGGGAAAAGGGTGTGCCCGCACGCCCCAGCCATACGGCGTTACTAAACAAACAATAGAGCCGTAGGGCGGACAGACATCCCGGCGCGAAATAAATTTCATTACAGCTCTCTTCCCTCGAGTCTGTTTTTTCTGAAAAGAGGCGCTTGGAGTTTCCCTTTTTTTTCCTCCGTATTTTCCCCCCCCCGCTCCGAATTCCACGTTGCTGGCAAAACTTTTTTAAAAAATCCGCAGAGAAATCTCCGCACAGCGCCCCCTGCGTCTCCGCCCCGCACGTTGGAATCTCCGCCCGCGGCCTCGCGTCGTAGGCGCAGGAAACCTCGCTTGCAAAACGTGATTATTTCGTCCGCGACACACAAGTCGCACAAAGGAACATTTATATCAAAGGACTAGACCGCGCTGCCCGGGCGACAGATTTGCGTCCTTCTAAGGAATTAACGACACGTTCTTGCATGTTAATTTTGTTTATCTTGCCAGACGAAGGTCTGAGGGAATGGTCTTTCTAGAAAAGAGAAGTTAACATACGTTGTCTTTCGGTCGTTTGGACCCCTGTCGAGTTTGTTCCATTTCAACCTACCATCGTCAATTCAAATTAAAAAACATTCACTTGAATTCTATTCAGCTATAATACAGTATTTTATATAGAAAATAGTATGTTGTTACGAAAGCAATGGCTTAAGCCAAACAAATATTAGGCTTTATCATTTCGCAACCAAAAGGCCAAGGTTAACACTTTGAAATCATAAGAATTCGTTCACTTAATGGTTTCAGGAAACAATACTAGTCAGCACACACACAGAAAAAAAACACTTGTGTCTAAGCCGAACGTTAAGACTGGAGAATCGGGTTATAACAGGTAGATGCTAGGGTTGAGAAGAAAATTTGACACTTACGACTTATCAAAAGAAATATAGATCCAATCAAAGATCGAAGACGGAAATTATCTGAGAACTTCTTTTCGGAAGCGGCTGTTGATTTGAGATGATATTTATCACAAGATCAAAAGATTTAATGACATTTGTGGATTTATTTTTAAATTCTTTACATGACGAACGGGTGCGCCTTGGGACGGATAGTGGGTGGCGGGGCCGCGTGTGAACTCGACCACGTGCTCGCGCGTGCCGCCGTCGCTCCAGAAAGTCGACGGCGCGCCCCGTCCAGCATTAAGAGCCCTCTACTTTCCAGCGCGGGCCCATATCACGCAGCACTGGGCACGGGTTTGTCCCTGTCACCGCTCGTACGCTAAGTGCCAAGTTTCTAAGTACTCGCGCGAAAGAAAAGGTACAATTTCCCCTCCGTCTCCCCGTTGCGGTCGCAGCAAGTCCAATTCCTCTTCGTCACGGGCTGTCGGGCGCGGCGGTCGTCTCGAGGCGAAGAAATGGGTGGGGAAGGAACTTGCGGCCGAAGGCAACCGTCTTACGCGAAACATTTTGCAGAAAAGTTTTTTTTTTTTTTTTCAAATTCTTTATACCAGAAAGGACTGTATACAACTTTTGTTTTGATTGCGTTTTAAAATGACAGATCAACCAGACAATCGGCACTACAACCATGAAACATCATTTAGTACGCCATTCCAATAACATATCTCTAAGCAATGCTCGGGAGCTCAAATAAACCACGAAAAGAAATGAGATGAACAGAAGTATTTGTCACTATCCTTTAAGGCAAAATATCACCTTGGGTTAAATAAAATAAATTTATTGTCCTTCTTAACGAATATTCATAACGGAAAAACACGTGTTTGATGCGTTCATATAGGAAAGCAAATTTTCGTCTTTTCAAAATCTCTTTCTGAAATTAGACCTAGCATTTATATCACACAATACTCGAATGGCTATCGTACGAACCGCGCGAATATCTGACGTCATTTTGCAACATGGAGAATATGAGCACCGAGTGCCCCGCCCCTTCTCCCACCCGCGGTCCTTCCGTCCACTAGGCAACTCACTCGATCCTCCTGGTCTTCTTTTTACGAAAGGCGACTCCGTTTTTTTATTTTCTTTTTGAGAAATTCTCGAAATGAAGGGTTTGACCATTTGGCTACGGCATTTCAGGGCGGAGCGGAAACCATGCTGGGCTTACTCTGCGGAAAAATGACGCTTCAAGCGTGGCATAGCAACATCCATTCTAAATCTACTTATACATTGTCAGGAGCACAGCCCCGGCATAAAAACTCAATTTGGCGTCTGAGGCTGGACCTGTTCTTTCTTTTGTTGCGAGTCCATTGTCATTGACAATGAAGTTCCTTTTTTCTCGTAAAAAAAACGGGATTGAATGCAATTATTTTAATTCGAAAGCAGCATGGAAGCGAGTGTTTAGGCGGCGCCACGCCCGCCATCTGCGCCGCCCGCCTGTCCACGCCGCATCGCCCCGCGCCCGCCAAGTGAAGCGCGGCGCGACGGGGGCGGGAGCGGGAGCGGCGCGGACGCACCGAGGCGCGGCGACGCTTTAACACGATAATCAGGCACCAACATTAATCTTCGCGCCGACGCCGCCGTGCGCCGGCCGCGCGGCACAGCTCCGCCGACGCCGATCGGCGAAGGCCCCGGCGCCCCCGCCCCAACCCAAAACCTTTGCCTTGCACAAGGCACTGGCATGGCCCAAGGAAGTGCTCCGGCACGTGCGGTATCAAACACAACATTCTTAAATTCTCTTCGGGGAAAACTGCTGTGAAGTGTAGATAAAACATGTACTCTTCTAGGAAGAAATTTCGTTCTCCGGTAGAAGCAGCGTCCAAGATACAGTTTTCTGACGTTTTTAGCTGTCACGTCGCGACTTTCCTCGGGGCGATACGCTATGCTTTCCATGCGGCTTTCCACATAAGAGTATCCGATCGGCGAACGCACGACGCCCTCGCCCCAAGCCAAAACCATTGCCTTACAAAATGCACTACTACGAGTATGTCTCAAGGAAGTGCTATGACACGTGCGGTATGTAACACTACATTTAAGTATTCAGTTCGAATAAAACTGCGGTACAGTGTAGATAATACACGTACACACACTCGTAGATACACGACTCTCTGCGGGACGCCCGGTCCAAGGCACAGGTGCCAACGTTTCAGCCGCCAAACCACGACATTTCTCAGAGCGAAATGCTGTGTTTTCCAAGTACGAGTATTTACTGTTCGTCGAACGACAGTCGTTGAGAAATGTTCTATAACTTGTTGATTCTGCGCCTGATAAATTTGCACGCGTAATCTCTCAGAATACGAAACACTTTATAATATATCACGTGTCACAACGCGTAATATGAAAGTAACAATAGCAACACAGGATTTTGGTAAGCATAAATTAACAGTGGTCGATTTGATGTCGCCACCGCCATCGTGAATTCGGCGACGATGGATACCATGTTCCGATCCTAATTTTTGATATTTGATCTTTTTTTAAAAAAAATGGATTAACAGCAGTAAAAATCGTCATATCTGTTTGACAGCATATTTGTAGATTCTTCTAGGTTTCCAAACTACAACAAATCATAACACCCAAAAAGGGTTTTTCGCAATATTATAATGTTGTTGGTAATGAAAACGCCTATAATTATTTCGTTTTAAACGCCGACAACTCACTGCTAAACCAATAAGCCAATGAAGATTTAGCGTAAAGGCATAAAAGTTTTAAGAAGCATCCCGGTTTCAGTTTCATTTAATAAACTGTCAGCGAACGACTTTGGAGATAATTTGTGAATCTTGTTATGACCAGTTATAATATTGTTAACTTAAGAGGCTTATCAAACACACAACAGCCCTACACATAGTCAAAACACATGTGTAAAATCCATGCCCCTTGGTACTTCCATATTTTTTACATTGGGCACAGGCAAGTTATGAATCAAACGTTTTTACCGATTTTCACTTCCAAAGCCCCTTCCGTCTATAGGTCTTTCAGGACAGAAGAAAGAACATTTCCTGACGTGTGAAGAAGATTGCTTTACCAGCACGACGCTTCAACTACCTCACTATTCCAATATTTATTGTTAATAAAGACAGCAAATATTGACACTCCTTTGGAAACGCTTTTCTTCCTTTTCCTTGCCTTATCCTCTCCCCATACACACATGCACTATACTTGGGCGCTTAGAGCTGAGCCTGGATTCCCGCTGAGGGAGATACCTGAAGGGGGGAAATCCGCAAGAGGGCGTGTAGGTCGGAGCCGGATCTCACCATTCGCGCTGGGAAGGAACAGCCCCACCACCCTCCACCACACTAACGGGACTAATGACCATACAAGCCGACGTGCCCC
>BOPP01000032.1:5654562-5673531 GCA_017312745.1 Gryllus bimaculatus
GGGGGGGCGCATGCGGCCGGGTGGAGGCGGGGCGCCGGTCACGTGGGAGGTCGGCCGCTCTCGCACTTAAAGTCTAATTTGGAGACATCAGACGCGGGAAGGGGGCGCCCCGGCAGGCCGGCCAGCCTCTGCCCCTGACAGCAGCGGGTGAGAAGTGGCTTCCTGCAGCCATCGCCGCGGGCCAACGCCATCCTCAAATGGGCAGTTCACTGACGCAATTCCGCCGCCGCTCACGGCAGCGCCGGCGACTCCAGATAATAATCAACTCCGCAGATTGTAATCCAAATAACCTCGCTTACGTAAGACAATGAATCTTACGACGGAGCCTAATTTGTCACAGAAAATTACGACACCATTTCAAAGATGGAAGCTGCTGCGCTCATTAGCGTAGTAGTAGTAGACTCCTTGGATGATAAAGGACGAACGGAAGGGGCGTCGTTAATTTGCTAGTCAATTATTTAAAAAGCTGTAAGTTTGGTCGATCAGTGAGAAACCGTCTCCTCAAAAAAAAAGTCCTGACCAAACACAATACAGGTCTATCGCGCTCCACGTCACATATCATTAGCATGGGCCACGACTTGCGGACTGACCCCCAGCAGTCAGGGGTCCATTCTTCTCGGCCGAAGGAGAAGAAAGGACTGCGATGTCGGGTAGCCGACGCCGCCACTGTGGTGGGGAGGGCGGAGAAAGACACTTTCCTAGCCAGGGGGCGCTCGCGGACGCCCGGCGCCGAACAGAGGCAGACCACCGGAAGCAATACAAGCCTCACAGAGGGGAATGTATTATGATTCCGAAGTATCGGCATACATTACTTGCGCGAATAATAGGTTATGAAGACATTTAGAAACACTTCACCGCGCAGGAGGAATACGAAATGTATGTTCTCTGTGACATTTTCCCAGTGTGCCGAAATAGGACAAATTGCACTGCTTTGTGAATTGATCCTTGTACAGGAAAACGCTTGCATCGCAAAATAAAGTGAATATCTAGTACTTTATACATTATGCGATGAAACTGTCTTTACAGGTACCTCGAAATATTTTCTACGAACAACTGATTGTGTAAGCGAAGGCATGCAGAGTTCGTGATGCAGGCTCTTGAAATATGGCACTAAGGGTCCAGTCAAGAGTTGGCAGTACATTTGTCTGGACGGACACGCTTGAATTACTTGTAATCTCTGAAGTTTACATAAAACTGACTGGCGATTGGCACAATACACTTAAATAATATCATACCCCAATACAAAATATCGTATCATAACTTGAACTCCACAACACGAAATCGTTCATTGTGAACTTCAAAACTGCTACAAGTTCGAGTTACAACGCAAAATTCTGGTCGTCAAAAGAATCTTCAGAAGAAAAATTCTATGAGACTCATATTATTCCTCCGAGGCTGATTCCAAAACCGTCTTTACCTTCTTGTAACACGAATGGTTTATTTGAAAAAGGGAAAAAATACGATTTTGTCGAGTTTATCAGTTCTGAACAGAGATGAGACACTGATATTTATAGCATACAATACATTCAACATTTTGAGATTGGTTTTTCGGGACTGGTTGAACAAGCAATTTCCGATCTGGCGAGTCATCCTACATCATCTTTCATCAAAGAGGAAACATAACGCAATCCACAACTCAATAAGCAGTTAAAGCTAAATAAACTAAATAAGATTGTCACAGGAAAGGCAGAAATGTTCGCTTCAAAACTGAAAATATATATTCAAAAATACACAATAATAAGAAAACAAATTGCACGAAATAAATGGATTCACGGATGTGAATATGTATTATGAAATCGGTGTACATGTGCTGGCTTCATTTCTTATAAATAATAGTTATTTAAGCACCAAGGGTGTTATAAGGGTTGTAGTGATCGTGCGGCGACAAAAAGCTCGAGGCCCTTTGAACCGAGGGTTTTTGATCGCCTGAGATCGTAATAACCAATACGTAGTAGATTCAATATTTTTTCTTTCTAATTTTAATGATTCAGATTTCCATATTTACTAAATAACAAAAAGGTGCCAACCTGGCTGGCTGGCGTGTGCGGACTCAGCACCTCGGTCGAAAGGGTCGTGGGTTCAAGACCCATAATGGGCATGGCTGTTTCTCCCTTGCCTTCGTGTATGTTTTGTCGCGAAAGGACTCGTGAGTCTGCGGACCACAGATCGAGGAGCCCGCAGGGTAAAGGTTACTACTATGTGTCCCTATAAGAGACAGTGGGTACCCGGCGTGGAAGGACGAAAATCAGCATCCCCTAAAGTTGGAAAAAGTCCTCGAAGAAAAAAACCTAAATAACAGGAAGTTCACTTGACTCGGTTTGTCTTTTCTTATTCCCCTCATAATTCTCTCCATAGGAGAACGTGCAGCATCGTTCAACTGTTTTCGTATTTCCCACGTAAATAACCACGATCATCTCAATCAGGTAAGAAGTCGAGGTCCTTATTGAAGAGAATAACAAGCTTTTAAGTATTGAATTGAATTAATGCCTTATTTTACGTGGCGAGACTCAGGCCATTAGGCCTGCTCTTCCGTCTAACCACGCAAATTTCGCTACGCTTGCACCAACTAGCAGAGTAAGTAGGTACTTGGGCGAGAAACAGGCGATTTGAATTTAGCTCAGAGGCGTCATTTAGGCACGAGGATCTTTTACACGCAAGTAAATCTACTAACACGGGACCGCCGGCTTTATTTCCCCTCCGAAGGAAGGCGTACGAAGGACTTTTTCGCCCTTAAAAATCCACGGCTTCGACCGGGTCTGAACCCACCAACAGTCCGATAGGCTAACCGTTACAGCATCGACGCGGCGCGCGCAGATCAAAGTATCAGTAATAAACAAATAAATACATAATCCGGGGGCGTGGACTCACTTGGGGGTGGGGGCGCGCTGCCGCTGCCGCTGCTGCTGCTCCTTCTTCTGCTGCTTGAGGTCGTCGTGGAAGCGGCGCCGGCCGATGCCGGCGATGGCCCTGGGCGGGTCGCGCAGCGCGAAGCTCTTCGCCTGGTGGCCCAGGTGCAGCGCCTTGAAGCAGAACACGTCGCGCACTTCCTTCGGGTACGACGCGTAGAAGCGCACGAACGACACGTACGCTGAAACACATCCAACGAAACGCACCGCGTTATGCATCGGCCACAAAAACGTCCACGTTTGTAATACATTGACCTTAAATTATTCGATGGTCTGGGCTGTCCGGGTGACGCCGCGTCGCCCAGATCATGACTGGCCGCGACAGCCAACGACATCCAACGACATCCAACGACAGCCAACGACAACGACATCATCAACGACAACATAGGTGTTACCAATCCTCTGAATATTCAACGTTCCCGCAACAGCGTATGCACAAGTCAATCGTGATCGTTTGAACCCCAATAAATTCCGCCGCAGCTGTATTGCCACTCACCAAATGTCGCCTCTCTCTTGAGGTAATTTAAATAAGAACATTTTAAGTCAAACAGAAATTAAATATTCATCAATTCATGTAACCAGAATCAATCGGCTAATGTTACCTACCCCACTTCCGTGGATGGATATTTGTTCCTTTCTTGAGAACCACCGATTAATTTTTGCTGGAGTACCTTCACCAAGGTTTCGCCAAATATCGAATCCCAAGTCGCTCCTATTTGGGTTTCAAAACCCCAATGTCACATTAATATTCCTGGCCTATATTCTGGCGTCTATTCACTAGCCAACTTTATCCAGTTCATCAATTGTCTCTTTTCACATAGCTCGAACAAATTTGTATTTTAATTTGTAACAATCATCTGTTTCGCAATTTATAGAATTAAATTCGTGCGCAACAAAATTGAATTGGACAGTCGCCGTGCATTATATTTTGTATTAAAATTTAACAGAAAACAAAGTTAAAATGCCCCCCAATTGCAAAATACGAGAAAAGATGAAGGAAATGCCAAGACATCAGGGTCATCTCGGGCGACGGATAGTCTGTTCAATGAAGTTAATACAAAAAGCGTTCGCTTAGTACGCGCCCGAACACAGACAGTGGTATCAGTTTATTTTTCATACTTCAACTTTTACAAAATTGTGATTATGGGACTTTATCATTCACGAATAAGACATCGAAAACGTAAAAATATCGAGCACAAAATATCGACCAAAATCCATCGATTAAAAAAATATCAACTTGAATAATACCAATGTTAAACGTGGAAATGTTTCAGAAACATTCACATCTGTATGCTTAATGTCACTCATTGTCTTTCAGAATGGATTCGAATCGTCTCCAATATTAATTGCATATCGGAAGATCTCACTTTGGAATCGACAGCTAACGAGCACACGAGTGTTGCGTAACGCTCATCATCTCGCATGGCTAGAAGAGCCGATATCCGATGCAATATTTTCATCCGAAACCATAAAATGCGTTTTAAATTTCTGGATACTTGGTGAGTTAAGAGAGGGAGCGTTATTAACCAATCGGAAGCTTCAATTTTCCCAACTGGATAACAATGATCCCAGTCCTAATTTATCAACTGACACGATATTTGAAATTATCTGTCTGTGTCTCTATCTTTCTGTTTGTCTCAGTCTCTCTCCCTCTCTATCTTTCACAATCTATCAAGACCATACGTTTAATTCGTGTCCGAGGCAGCGCGGTAGGCCACGCACGTGATCAAGTTTATATTCAACGAGCAAACGCAGGCCGGCGGGGGCGGCGCCCGTACACAATCGGACCAGGGCTCGTCGTCGCCAAGGAAGCACAGATGCGGCTTGCAACCGCCAATCCCAATGATTCGTCTAGCGCCGTAGCCATTTGACTCAGACACAAAGCCACTGCGTTACGATTGTTCTCGGCGGAGAGACCGCCGCACCTACACCGCCAAGTCTGAGAATACTAGTTACAGTACTGCCGTTATCGAGAACGAAGGATATCGACGTCATGTTTGCAGGTTGTGCCCTCCGCGACGCCAGACGAAAGGGCAAAGATGGATTATGAATTCTGTAGGCGTCATGGGATCTCTCGATACCGCTTATTTCTATTCAATATCTCCAGTGTGTTTCTTGAGTGTTTCTATTAAATATCTCCAACGCATTACCTATTTTACTTTCATTGGAGTGGGTACCTAAACTACTAGTATGTCTGCG
Organism: Gryllus bimaculatus; assembly: GCA_017312745.1. NCBI lineage: Eukaryota > Metazoa > Arthropoda > Insecta > Orthoptera > Gryllidae > Gryllus > Gryllus bimaculatus. The sequence goes on from BOPP01000032.1 coordinate 5,659,668, forward strand.
ATATTAATATGAAACAAGCTGAATACCCAATAACACAAATCACTCCGTCCATTGTATTATGCATTAACTATGATGTTATTACATTTATAACTTACAGATAATTACTGAATTAATGAAAGGCAGGCAATGTCAAAAATGGACAAATCAAAGCAATCAAACGTAATAGTGTAACTTGCACTACTACGACAAAAAGAAAAATTACGATCGCAAAAGGAACATTGCAATCCTAATTTATACCATGCGTGATAGTATAAGTAGAAGAGCTACAAAACTATCCAGTATCGCTTATTCCTCAATTCATCAATTAAGCATGTATCGCTTGCATTTCCATTGTCAAAGAAACTTTAATCACATTTATCTGGTAACTTCGTATTTACTTCCTCATCTACTGCGTACTTACCTACAAAAGAGAAAGCTGCATACGAAAGTGACAATTTTTAGACAAAAAAACTCGTATTATAGGTCCTGACACTGATGAAAAGGATAATTCTTGTTGCTATATTTAGTAAATTATTTCCTCTGAAATTTCCTGTTGTCGGAATTTACGTTTTGCAGGTCCTTAGTAAGGAAAATTGGTTAACAGCAAAACGTTTGACTACATCTGCGTCAGTTATGTCCATGGACAACTCCAATGCCTGAACAGTCCAGACCATGTTCTCCAAAATCGTCTCCAATTCCCCAATCAATCTAGCCGAACTCTAGGCTCTGCGAATCTGAAACGAATATTTTGCTTTTTCGATGTTCTTTACTTGTAGCCTCAACAAGTTTCTTAAAAATGGATCTACATTTTTCTTTACAATTTTCTCGAATCGAGCAAGTACGCTTACAAAAATGGCGCAGGTCCCATTATCGTTGAACTCTCTGCATTTTTGAAAATCGCAAAAGTTTAAAACTTTGTCGGCGTTTTCCAACAATTTTAATAGCGACGTTCGAGATTTTTACTAAATGAAATCCTTTCGTTCAAATTAAAACTCTGAATAATATAACATCATTTACAAATGTGATAATTTTTCGTGTGTTTTTTGAACACACAACAAATAAATTGAGAAAGTATGTTCTATTATAAAACTAGTTTATTATTAAAAATAATAATAATTTTGTAATAAATTATTTTCTCTTTTTTTAGAGCTCGTGGTGCTTATCCCAACCGAAACACGCCGAAACTACTAGCACATTGCGCACACTGCAGTATACTCTGCTGACAGCCGAGAATGAGACACCTATGTAGATTTCACAGGCAGGTAAGGAGAGGCCGCGCCTTTGGAGGTGGCGAAAGCAAGCCAGCGAGAACGATCGACAGCAGAATGCGTTTTGTCCGGCTCTACAAGTCATGAATAGGAAACCTTGCGAATGTGATTGATAGTAGGCAGGAAGTTTTGCTCAAATTTCAGTAAGTTCAGAGACTACTTTAACTATTTTTATTATTCATCAGGCTTAGACTTATGAATTGGGGTAAAATGAGCTTGCCATAATCATAGTTTGTCATAGAGGAAATTTTCTCATTTTACCTATCGATGTATTCAAAAGACGCTTCTCATCATACTACAAAATATTGTGTTTAGAAATCGTGTTTCTCCTAAGTAAATCTAAACACAGTTTCATCCAATTTTCAACTATAAGAATGAATTTGAATGCATTGCTGTCGTAAAGAAAAATACTTCTTGTCGATTTATCACTTGCGAAGTAAGTTCAACTCAGAGTGTGACAGTGCCGAGAACAATTTTGACGTCCAATAGCAGAAAAGTGTAACGTGGTTAGAAAATGAGAGCAGCAGATTCAGAAACAAAGCCCTATGTCTAAGTGCCCAATCCGATGTTTAATTTGCATCAAGAGAAAGCAACGACAAACTACTCTAGAAACAACTAGCCCAGGAATGTCAGGGAAAGAAACGGGGCTTCGACTGACATGCGAACCTACCATTGGGCACAATGACCCACACACATTAAAGGTATACGCTGAATGAAAACTTCTTTCTGAGAAATCCATTTCAGTTTCCATTGCTTAAAAATACGAAGACGAATTTATTTCAATTGTTGTTTGCGATTTAAAAATGCATTTTGTACTATTATTTTCACTGATTTCAAAGCCTAGTTAATGAGCTTGGTGACATAACATCATTTCTTCACATAAGGTGTGGTGACAATAACACCCCTTCTTTACGAAAGGAAGTCATAATAATGACAAAATAAATTTGAACATATCTTAATTATTGGGTAAATCGAGTGATTAAATGTAATTCAGGGCATTGAGAAGTTCAATTATAGCTAAGTAATTAAAAACTAAGACGATTTTGGAAAATACTGAGTTCACGGAAAATAGGATCGGCACCATTTTTATAAACGTTTCTACTCGAGAACACAATTGAAGACAAAATATACAACCGTTATCGAGAAAATTGTTTACAAACTGCCTATATTTCTCGCAATTTACTCAAAAATTTTCCAAAACAAGTGCATCACCTCATGTATCTTTAAAGGACGTATTCCATTAAGGAAACACCTTTGGTCTTCATAATTACTATTGTAAGTGTACCCGACAAAAGTTTGCAATTTTAGAAAAATCAAAGAGTTACACCAAAATGGGACTTGCACCAGTTTAATAAACATGCCTATTTTCTATCCGAAAAAAAGTAGAAAAGTTGTAGACATTTTAGGAAAATTTTGAAAATGTCGTTAGGACTTCGTGTAAGGACCCCCTATATCAAAATGTCCGTTTCAAATTCTCAGGCCGACTCAGGTTCGGCCAGATCGATACCGGAAGTTCAATTTTGGGGCCACTTGTCTGAACGGCGGAGGCGCTATTGTTGACCACAGAGAAGGTTTGCCGTTAACCAATTTCTCGTTATCAAGAACGCCGAAAACGAGGATTCTGGGAAAACAATGTGTTAGGGGTAGCAATTTATACATGCAGGAACAAGTTCTTTCGGCTATAAAATCAGTTTTTCTGTCGATAAATCACCCTTCTTCTGCAGCATTACAATGTTTTCTCTACATTACGTAAGTAATGTGCTAAATAAACTAAAAAGAATGTACAAAAACATGTTTTACAACAACACATACTGTCTTACACTATTCGTAACAGTTCCGCAATATATGAAGATTGTGACCTGCAACCTATTACTGAAATAATGAATGAAATAATTTTCCAAATTGTATGAATAATACCTGCCGAATGATCTCCGAGAAAAAGACGTAAACACATATTCTACGCCCTTTTCAAAGACAACCTTCATTAATTCAGTAGTTTTCAGCAAAAAAGTGGTAAGTGTAATGTCGAATCAATTGCAACTCAGCATCGAGAGGGGCAAGTGGATGGTGCCAGCCTGCCCGGCAAGGGACAGTGCGAAAGCAGGCCTGCCCGAGAAGAGAAAGAAGGGCCCCGGTCGCAACGTAAAAATGCCGGGTCACCCGCCGTGAAGAGGCGCCCGCCCGCTTCTCGGCAGTACTGGTCGGCGGGCGGACACGTTTATTGCATATCGTATTTCTCGTTTGATATCAAACGCCAATGAGGAGGCCGTCACGGCCGGCGGCCCCGCCGAGGCACGCGGTGCCGCAACGCCGCTCACACGGAAGGGAGAAGACCAGTTTGCGGGCGGCGGGGGCGGCGGGGGCGCGGCGGATATGACGCCGCCTGCAGCCCCCGCGGGCGCGGGCCATGGATGCCAACCCGGCCAACCTCACCGCTCTTCCGTGGTCGAAGCACTTGCTGAATACGACGAATCACTTGCTTGTGAATACGAATGATTCGCACGCTTTGAATGAAGCACTTGCTAAATACGAATGCTTTTTCTTCTTGTTCTATTTCTTCTTCTTGTTCTATTTCTTCTTCTTGTTCTATTTCTTCTTCTTGTTCTATTTCTCCTTCTTGTTCTATTTCTCCTTCTTGTTCTATTTCTCCTTCTTGTTCTATTTCTTCTTCTTGTTCTATATCTTCTTCTTGTTCTATATCTTCTTCTTGTTCTATTTCTTCTTCTTGTTCTATTTCTTCTTTTTCTTCTTCTTCTTCCACTACATGGTAACCCGTTTCGTTCTCAATATAAATTATCACCCCATCTTATTCTTTGGTCTTCCAACATTTAGTCCACAGCTTCTTTGAACAATCTCTCATTGGCCATTCGGGGGATGTTGGAATATCAGTTATATTTTATTTTTTCCGCCGTTTCTAAAAGATTGAACATATCTAGTAATTGACGTATGTCTTCGTTTCTTTGATGGTCTAGTGCAGTAAAACCAGCAACTTCTTAGGAACTTAATTTCACACGTTTCCATCTTTCTCCTTTCTCTTCTATTTAAAGACCAATGTTCGCAGCCATATGGAATTAAAGGGACAATGATTTATAGAATTTTAATGGGGTCTTTGTGTCTTATTTCGTAAGGTTCTGCTTAATTTTCTACTAAATCTCGGTTATGTAAAAATGACACATTGCAAACTAAACAGTTAAAGGAAGTTGTCTGTTCTAAAATGTTATCGTCAAGAACTATTTTGCATCTGGCATGATCAGAACCTAAAAATACATCCCCCCCCCCGTTGTCATCTTTAGAGTAAACTGTCCCATTGTGTTTTGAAGTTTGTATCCTGACAAGTGTAACTCATCTTCAGTGACGGAATTGATAACTCCTTTAGCTTAGAAGCTAATTAAAGAGAAAAGCAAGGCATATATAAACTTTATTTGCAGCTGCATATTTCGGGATTAATTGTATATCCTTTTTCTATTTACTTCTTGGATATTGTGTTTGGACGGACAAAATCTTACAGAAACAAGCAATATACGAGCTGTGAAAATAGAATAAATTGGAAGAATCTCATTAAAATTCATTAACTGTGTTTAAATTGGAGTAATGGAATTCTGGGTGCAAAAAATGTAATTCTTTTATATTCCAATCTTTAGGTAAAATAGTGTTAGTAAAGAAAAGATAGACGTATGACAAACTAAAACGTGAAGTAGCAAGGTATGGAAATATCCATTTGAAATGGCAAAAGGCTTGAGAGAGTCTCATTAGACTAAGCCATTTGAGATGAAAAGTTATCAAGAATATCAAGAGGAAAGGGCCTGAAAATGACTGACATTCTGAAAGGTTTCTACACAATATTACTTAATTATAAAAGTACATTTAAAGTAAACGATACTGTCTCAGTTTGTCAGTGGGATAGTCTTCATGGATTAGAATCCATATTTACCAAATAGTACGATTTACGAACTCGTAAATTCCGAGGTGTAAACATGACAATGGTTCACCTCTGACCTTTTTGAATTCACAATTTCAATTCAACTAAAGCCCGAAAAAACCTAGTTATTTTTAAAACGTACTACTACAGAGCAAATGTTCATAAATTAATTTCGAAGGTTGGTAACTTATCTGAGTTGTTCAAGTTCCGGCCAGAAAGAACCTCTGGACGAACCAGCACGGAACGTTGACCCGTGCCACATGGCCGATCTCTTTGGTAGTGGCACTTGGAAACTGAATATCAAAGTGGCATCTCAGGACCTCAAAGAGAAATTTTCAACCTACTGTGAGCCTCAATTACGGAATATAACAGATGTATTTGATCTCCTTCGCAACCTGGCAATGAATATTCAATAAGTTTGGCATAGTGCCAACCAGCGATCAAGAAAGCAACTTCTGCATAAGACGGTTCTTGACTGACAGGCTTCATTTCATGCTACACTAACTACAATCACACCGGGTAACGTAAAATGAAAATTAAGCTAGTGTATAACTTTCACACTTCGCTTACTCTGGTTAAATTATTCGTAAAAAGCTTTATCTGAGGACCATCCCACAAACCAATGTTACGCCATATTACTCTCTTTCCTGGTTAAATTAATCGAAAAAAGCTGTATCTGAGAACCATCAATATTGCGTCATTTTACTTCCTTTACTGAGTCACATCACACACAAATGGAATTATTTTAAAACGGTCCAAATTTTGTTTGCGTTACATTCATTTTGGAACATGACCGAAAGGTATTTACACCGGTATAGGAAATCTTTTACTTTTTTATACCTTTAAAATACCGGCAATACTAGTAATTTACTTATATTAACCGTGTATACCTATTCTCTATTTACAGACATATATACTCTATTTACAGACATTTTCTTCAGAAAATGCAGCTATTTCAGTAGAAGCATACCGGTATACAATGTTAGGGATACAAGCAGACAATGCAGAGCCTCTCACTGGGAGACTCTAGGGTTCGAGTCTCGAGAGTGGCGGATTTTCCACACTCACCATGAAGCCAGGCCAATTGTGCTGTAGTCTGTAGGACAATGCCAGTGGCCGGGTGCTCCAGTTGGTAGTATTCCGTGGTTTCTCTGATCAGTACCAGGGATGTGTCGAAATAGTACCTTCGCAAACGAGCCACAGAATGCACGCGATCTTTCTTTCCTCATCCTTTCGACCGACCAACACACGTACTTACGTGCGCACATAGATGTCGGCAGACGAGTCAGAATCTAGTCTGTTCACGTCTTACACATTGTTTTTTCCAATTTTATGTTTTTCTGTCTGCCAGATCAGTGTGACAATTAAAGAACAAAACAAAATTACGTAGAGAATTTAAAAACAAAGTCAGAATTTAAAACATGTACAGTCAATGTGTTATCTGATCAGTCGAGATTAATTTGGATTTCCACTTACGCTTTGGAAAATTACTGTTACAATAATGCGTACTCTAATAAAAAAATGTACTAAACGGCTTGAAGAAAATAATTCTTTTACAATTTTCTTGAAAATAATACTGCTTTACTATCATATTTTGGTAGGATTTTTAAGAAAGTCTGCCACTGCACTTTAACAAACTAAAAAGGATCTTTACACTCTTTCTTCGACGAACTAATGCGCAGCGAAATATGACACCGGTTGCTAGACAACGAATAACCCGTTTATGGATATAGCAGTACGAGAGAAGATTTCTGGCCAATGAAACTGTTTGCTTACTAAGGGTGGCGCCAAGATCACGTAAGATCCTCCAACAAAACAACTCTAAAACACGATTTCTAAGTCCATAGCAGTTAGAAATTTAGTTACATGTGTTTTGCACAGCGTTGTAATAGCTGATGAAATCGCACGAGAATTCGAATATTCAACATGGTGTGTATTGTGTAAGAATGAATAGAATATTTTGCATTATCTAGTAATTCACTGTTTTCGAGCCCTATATAGTTATCCGGTAACCTGCGACCGACCGACCGACCGTCCCTCACTACTTGGCCTCTTCCGATCCACCAATCGAAACAAACGAATTGTCATTGAATGCGTTTCGGTCTCTTGGATGAGGTACGGCACTTACGGAGGATTGGCATAATTCTTAGCCAGTTCCCTTTAGGATATTCCGGATGAATTCCAGAAAAATACGTGTTTTGGTGGGTTCAATGCACCTAGAAGTACACAGCTGAAACGCTGTGAATTACTGTTAATTCATTTGAATGATGATAATTAAACCTAACTTTGCAATGTAACAAAAAACTAAACAAATACCTTAATCCATACTTTTTCTACAGCTTTCTGTGCCCGAAAATTAATCAAGTCAGGCAAGTGAAACATGTTTAAAATTTACTTTTATAATGACCTTTCAAAGCACTTTTAAATAAAACTCCTTAATATGAAAGTCCCGGCCGTAGAGGCAAGTTAAAAATAGTGTTTTTTTTTAACAGTAAGAGAATAAAGGACGTGTGAGGTTGATATAAAAAATCGAACACGTAAAAGAAATAGTTGGTCACATTTAAAACACGAAATTAATTTTCGTTTGCTGATAAATGCTCACAGCTTCTGAGTTACCATTTTCTGTCGGATTAACAAAAAAGCTGAGACGCTATTAATAATTTCGTGAGGTTTATTGTTTAAGCGAGGGGAGTTCACAAATAATCATATTGCCCTACACGTGGTTCAAAATGTTCAGCGAAAGACAGAACACATTTCACTAAAAATGTCAGATGCAATATCCAACATATTGAAAAGAAAACAGTGATGATGATAATAATAATAATAAAATGTCAGCCGTAAATAGTGTTATCGGCTGATTATTTGCAGTGCCCAAACAGGGTGGCCATTTATTTCCTGAAACAATTTTCACCGACTTTTCCGGGGTCTCCAGAGCAGTTTTAAAATGTTTCAGAGATTTTGTAATTTCAGACTATTAAAAAAAAAATATTAAAGCAAGCCTCACTCTCACTCTGATTTCCTTATGATAGAGTACAAATTTAAAAAAAAAAACTCAACATATAGAAACAACAAAAAGTATGCTGTACTATTTTAAAAAATTAATATGAGGTTTTATAACCATCTCAAAATTTTGTCTGACTTCCAGTGATTATTCCACAAATTCCCAGATTTTTCCATTGAAAACGAGCAATGAACTTCCCTGAGTTTTCCATTTTCCAGTGCAATGAAATTCCATGATTTTACCTTGACTCTTCCAGAGCATTGAAATTCCATGTTTTTTCCGTTTTCGGGTGCAATGAAATTCCCAGATTTCTCCACAGCAATGAGCTTCTCTGATTTTTTTCTCCCCCGTGTGCCCGAAAGTGGCCAGCCTGGCAAACGGACGCGATTGCAGAGGTCGAGGGCGCGGGCGGGCGACCGGGAGGAGGCCGGGCGGAAAACGGAAGCCGGCGCCAGGCTCCCGGAGCGCGCGCTCCGGCGGCGGCAGCAGCAGCAGCAGCAGCATTTCACGCCATGCGCAGCTCCTCGCCCGCCGGCAGAGCGCCGTTGCGCGGGCGAGCGCGGGCGGGCGGCAATGGCGGCGGCGGCGGCGGCTGCTGCTGCTCCCTGAGGCCTTGTTCCTGTGGCGCGAATGGCGCGGCCCCGTCACACAAAAGAGTTTAAGCATTAGGTCATTAACATGACCATAGGCGAATAGGAAGCGGGGCCGCGAGGGCCTGGCGCGCCCCGCGTTAATGCCGTTGTCTGTTTTATATTCTTTTATAATTATCCATTCCCTCTTCCGTGCCCCCCGGCTGGTTATATGACTAGTCGAGAGGGGTGAAGCGGGAGGGGGAGGGGATCGTAAACGGACATCGTTCAGTGGTCGTAATGACCATTATTTTTTTGTCCGTTCCCACTGAACTTGAAAGTTAAATTCGAGGCGGGGGAGGGGTTCGATTTCCGATAGCGCGCGCGCGCGGTCAGCACAACACCAAACTGCACTCTGTGCCGGACTTGTCCTGTCAGGGGTGACAGCCGCCCCGCCCCCGCCCCCGCCCTCGCCGTCCGCCCGCCCGCCCCGCGCTCCGGCGCGAAGCGAGCGCCGACGCGGGGAAAAAAACGCTTCAAACACCTCGTTTAGCAGAAACAAATGACGCCTGAAGCGCCAAAGTACACATCACCGCGGACGCATGGCTCCTCTCGGCCGGCGTCAGCGGGCGCCGTCGCGGCACGGTGGCACGGACCGAAGGCGCGAGTCCGGGGGGGTTTCCCTTAACGAAAAGAAATTACCCTTAATGAATTCACAGCTGACGCTAAGTACGCGCCTGCGGACAGATACCGACAACGCCTTTTCCATAAAAAAAAGTTCCACAATGCCTACAGTAGCTGGCGGTCGCAGACGACACACACGCCTGGTAGCTGGATCTTGCCGACAAGGTTTATGCATTTGAGAGTCGCGCCGTTCACTTCAGAAAAATGCTCTGCGGACTCTACGGCAGCCTTTGTAGCCTGCACGACAGATTCGTATTTTTTTTTAGCTGGCAGGAACACGCTAGGAAAGAAGGAACAGAATGGGACAGGGGTGATACCGAGATGCGGAGAAATGGGACAATGTGAAGACGAATAGAGAATGTTAAGTCGGGGCAGAGATGACAAGATGTACTGGACCGCATGGCAGGGCGTCATCAATGCGCTTCCGTTAGGCCATGGGTGCCTAACGAAGTTGATATAGACCCCCACGAGGTGGATGAAATTTTGAGGTCAACAATGATCAAGAAGTCGACTGAGGGTCAATTGTTGAATATGAATCGGTGACAGATTAGTATACTTAAGATCCGATTGATTACAAAACAAAAGTAAATGTTTTCTGACATAAAGCAAAAAATCTCTGTAATAATACGTTACAAATTCGCTTTCCTTCATTCGTAACCGTCGTTAAACCTTAGTAGTTACGATGTTTAGAAAACGCAGGAAATGATACCAATGTATTCACGAAACCATCTCTCCGTAATACGCTGTGTAGAACCGTTATGACGGTTAGAACCCTTCTTAAAACACACTCAGCATTTTGTAACCATTGCATCAAAATGAACTGTTGAAACTCAGCTACTCACAAGAGAAAGCCTCTTCAACACAAATCGAGATGTTTACAAGAATATTGGTGTACGAAAGTGTTACTTTTAAGGCATTTATGAGCAATTCTCCGTGTCATGTTTACGAATGCTGTATATTATAGAGAACACGAAAGAGGTCGATGAAGCAAAAGATTCTCTTAAAACACGTAGATGAAAAAAAGTTTGGAAAACCCTGTGTTAGGCCACCGATGCAACGCGTCAAGTCCACAAACGCAGCGGCGCGGACGGTGGCAAGAAGGAACACAGAGACGTGGCATACACCAGCGCAGCGAGAGATTTGAATTAAATTGAATTGAACTAATGCCGTATTTTACGTGGCGAGTCTCAGGCCATCAGGCCCGCTCTTCCGTCTGACCACGGAAATTTCGGTACGCCCCTTTAACCAACTAGCAGAGAAAGGAGGTATTTCTTGGGCGATTTGAATTTAGCTCAGAGGCGTCATTTAGGCTTGAGGATCCTTGACATGCAAGTAAATCTACTAACATGGGACAGCCGACTTTACTTCTCCTCCGAAGGAAGGCGTACGAAGGATTTTTTCGCCCTTAAAAATACACGGCTTTGATCGGGTTTGAACCCGCCGAGTTTTCCACCGCACCGCTTCGCATTCGGTCCCTCGTGGAAATAAGGAAAACTAGCCATAACGGAGCGCTCATGAACGCTCGCGCTCGAAACCGAGCGCACACACCCGCGAAGCCCGAAAACTGCTCCGTTTAGCAACTGCGGCGCGCAGTCAATCGCTGCAATTGCTCGCCAGTCCCTCGACACCTCTGGCACGTCCCCCGGATTTCACGCTGACAATTCCACGCACTTCGGAGAAGGTACAGCAACTCGGCACCTGCTAACCCTTGCTGCAGTTGGGGCTTCCGAGCTCAGGCTCAATTGCTTCGTCTCCAGCAATCAATGATTTTTTTCTTTCAAAGACCTGTCAACCCGACCTCGGCGTGTGTAAATATGGGACCAGAAGGAAAATAAAAGTTTAACCCATATGTAAATTGGGGACCGACCCAGAGAAGGGCATATCTAAATTGGGGACCGTCTTCTCCATGACTTTCCAGGTAAAAGTGGAAGGTGACACAATTTTCGACCATTTTAATAGCTATCGTTTTTAAAACACAACCCCCTTCCCAGACTTAAGGCTGGCAAAATATGCTTTGGTTATCATTCAATTGAATCATTTGTGGATTGAATAAATTATGTTTTTCTTTCCATTTTTATATTCTTCCCTTTTCTCAGGTAATATTCGACAACGCTGAACATAAAAAATGGTCACTCTTCTAGTGCTTTCTTTGCTTTTCATTTTGATAGAAGAGCGAGTTTGGAAGACAATGCGCATGGAAATACTGGATAGCAACGCGGCGGCCCCCTTAACCCACTTACCTGCTGCACCAGTTCCTTTTCCGTACGTCGACTGTTTTGGTCCCCCAAATACACATAGAACTGGAAAGTAAGTTTCGCGAGAAAAAATGAACGGATTATTTGGTCCCTAATTTTGATTCTGCCGAAAACCCGAGGTCACCTGGTTCACGACCAGTTGCTCTAACAACTGAGCTACCGCGACTACCAATTTCTTCAAGAGTTTCAGAGGTCTGATGTATTTTGCCCGTTTATGATCTACAATTTTCATGACCCTGTCTCCTTATTGGGCACCTCTCCAATGAAGTGACAGGGTGAGGTACATTATAAAGCAATGAATGATACTATTATTAATTTTATTAAACTTAGTTTTAATATTTCACATGAATTTTTCACATGTACGTTTTATTACATAATAGTGTTCTGAATTTTGGAAATTACATTTCCGTCATTCGGCGGAGTTGCAACCTCCGGCTTGTAGAGGCCTACGCATCTGATTCCTAGTGAATAGCTGAGGAGATTGGCACGGTAAACACCTGAAAGATGTTAAACAATTGCAGAGACGAGGGCTCTCAGAGAATGACGGGACAGGACATCACAATTGGGAGGGCCAAGCGGCAGTGGTGCGCGAAGGGGCACGCAAACTCCGCAAGACAAAACGAGCCTGACATCAGAAAGAGGCCCGTGCAACTGATACCGATGATGACGGACACAACGGAAGCACATGTCAGACAACACGAACGAATCAACGCACGAAAGCACAAACTAAGCTTTGTTATTATTGCAGGCAGTTCCTCCCTCCCCCCCACGGGTTGCGTAAATGGTCTCGATGTTTTGGGAATTCCTGAAAAGATTTTTTTTACCTCGGTAAGTACCCTGCCAATTTTCCGAAAATGTTGAAAATGATGAGATTAATGCAATGTACACCCCAAAAGTAAAATTTCTTAATGATATCTGGAACGACACAACTAGACCCTACTCCTGACAAATTTACCTTTTAGCTGAAACGATTCTACCCTGAAAGAGACATGCGTGACATCGCTATTCATCACGAAATTCATTTATACAAATCGATCTTCGGGTACGAAATTGCATGTACCTTCTCTTCAACTGCAACAATATTATCCATCTTTGGAACAGTGCTAATAGATCTTAATCCTGGCGTACGTGCGTGGCTAGAGCAGAAAAGAATCTTAAACACAGACTACCGATCCTAAACATTTTACGACCTATATTGAAGATCATATTGCCGAGGTCATTCCAAATATAAAATCTGAAGTGTATATTCCTCAAATAATTTTACGCAATAGCCAATCAGTATTCACCAATGGCAATGAGAGCAATGCAGCTGGTGAAAGATCTACGAACCTTAACGTCAAGGAACTGCGCCATTATATTTGCTTCCGAGCACGTTTTAGTAGAGATGAGATTACCCGAAAGCGTACAGACTAAAGGAACATCAACGTGACGATAGGGGTTGGCTGTGAATTGTCGAAGGAAGCGCACTGCTAGTGAACAAGAACCCTTACTTGAACCGCACAAGAACCCTTTGTATATTGTAATCGCACTGCAAGACGAGATGCCGAAACAGTAATGTGTGTCACACGTGGCGTGCCAAACAATCCTTCGTAAAATTTGGCGCACCTCTTTTTTAGACAGCTACTAGTAAAAGAGCACGCAACGCATGCTAAATGTTCAATATTTAGCACTTGAGATAAAAGTAAGACGATGGTCAAGAGTTTAGATAATCTGTGAATGCAACAAAGAAAACAAAATAATTTCGCCTACCCGCATCAGCTACTACTAACCACAATGCGATTTGTATATTTGAATTAAAATGAAAGTCGGTAAGGCTGTCTAAACAGTAGCGCAGGACACACGAGGTTAAAGTGATTTCATGTTTCTCGTAGGATTGTACCACTCGGCCTTATCTCGCAACCTTTCCTAGCCGCAAAATAAAATGTAACGCTTACCTCTCGTATCACAAAAAAATAGTGTGTATGTTTCATAACAAATATTGCCGTGCGCATCAGGAATAAGAAACAGTACGCGCAGGCGATCTACCCGCAGCGCGTCCGCTGGACTGGCTGGCTGGCGTCCGGTACAACGACAGCGGCGGCAGTGCTGGCCTGGCGGTGGCAGTAGCGGCGGTGGCGGCGGCGGGGGTGGCGGCGCGGCGGCGGCGGTGGCGGCAGTGGTGGTGGCAGTGACAGTGACAGTGACAGTGA
>BOPP01000032.1:5685345-5701525 GCA_017312745.1 Gryllus bimaculatus
GGCGAGGCGTCGCGTCGGCTGGGAGCGGAATGCACCGGCGAGGCGATCGGCGGCGCCGTTATCGCGCTTGTAAATGGTTACAGAGGATTTGTAGCGAGGCGGCCCCCCAATTACCGCGCGGCGCCCGCCGTGTTTGTCTTGTCGGAGCCGCGCGTCATGTCTTCATTAGTCGGCGGCGCCAGGCAAAGAAGCCGCCGCCGCCGCCGCGGCCGACCGCTGCCTCCCCCCCAACCCCACACACACCTCTCTCCACCGCGACATCAAACAGCGACCGCAGGCGACGACCTGCGCCAGGTCCACCGTTTGCTGTTATTGTTCGTGAGCCCAACAATATCCTACAATGAATATGCGTAAGCGCGAGCGACCAAGACTGTTTCAACACACGCACGCGTGTGAATGAAATGAGAGTTGCACGCCTTTCATAAGTATTAAGCAAGTATTAAGCTTTTTATTAAGCAAATATTACTGTCTCCTTTTGTTATGACTAGGGGGCGGATTTTGATGACCTAAAACAGTGCCAAAAATTGTCAATAAAACGCTCTTAAAATCAAAGAAAAATTTCGAAAAAACATTAATCAAAACCAGTTCAGATGGACAACTCAAGTTGTTGGATATGTTAACTGGTGTAAGCCAGACGTGTATTATTCGCTCAAGCGCACTCAACTTGCAAAATTTTGGTTTGGACTGTTCTTAACCAGAAAATCTATGTCTTCAGTTACCCCCAAATTGGTAGGCGTCACTGGAACCTTAGATTACATACTCATGACGGCATTACAATTTCCGAGCGAATAAATCGAACAAGATACTCAGGAATTCTGTGGAAAACGTTTGCTGCAACTAATAAATACTTGAATCAATTACCATTAAAAATGGTACTATGATCTACGAAATTAGCTAAAAATGCATTAAAATGATGGAAAGGGTAAAAAATGACTTATTATTCAAAATCCACAAAAAATGCAACAAAAACAATTACATACAAAATGGGTCAATTCCATTTGTCGTAACATAAAATTATTTTCTGTACTAAATGTCACTGTTCGAAAGTAAAAATAAACACATGGCATTTCATTAAAATCAACCCCTAGTTATGGCCGAGAGCATCGAGAAAGCTCTCCTATTACTAACAATAATTTTGGAACGTAATGTTCTTTCTTCGGTAGCTGACATTGAGTGAAGGAATATGAAATGGGAGTAGTAGTTTGCGGTCGCTATAAAACCCAGTTCATAGCTCCGTTACGCACATAAATCAAAGCAGAAACTCTGAAGCAGCCTGAAGACTATTCATACTGTGCAATACAAAAAACTTGAGAGCTAATGATGACTCATTTTTAGAGTAAAACAGAAGCTCCGGGGACACGTACACTTAAATATTTCAATTACTAAAATAAGACTACATTTGGGAATATAAAACGCAAAATCGATACTTTTATTGTTGAAAGTTAGATGGGGAGCTTTAAATAAATAAATTAAAAAAATTAAAAAAAACAATAAAACCAGTGGTGCTGTAACAACACATATTTGCTCGCACTTTGTAAAGATTTGTATGACTCACATTTTGTAAAGACTACGCGATGCTATATTCCTATACGGACCTGCAAAAGTGTTTCAAACCAATAAACATTTTTTCTACGCGTCGAGATTTGCATTTAGATCATCCGAGTCAACAAACTAAGCACGTTACCGCTACACCACGCAGTCGCAATGAGATGCTTGCTTTTTCTTTATGGTAATTCAATGAAAATTAGACCTGCGTCATATTTAAGCCTTCTTTACCCTATCCGTGATAAAAAAAGGCAAAGAAAATATTGAAACTGTTTTGAGAATTTGTATTGTAAATTGCAATATCTTCAAGCACAAATTACATGAAAAATTGTGTTTTACAAAAAAAATTCTATATGGCAATTTTTGAAGATTGATTTTCTCGAACAGATTTCATTTAAGACAAAAATATCGTTCTTCAATACTTATTTTTTGCAATGATCAGCAATATGCTTGTGAGTTGATGTTTTCAGTATGGTAGAAATTACAATATTTCAATACTTCGTACCTATTTCCAATCATACGAGAAAATATGTGTTGTAGCACTTCTAATTTTAAATAGGAGGGGCGAAACTACTTTTCGGATTATTTATACTTTCTTGCCTTACTTCTTCAGAAGAGGCGAAGAAACGGAGAAAAAAAATTAAAATGTCCCACGGGGGAATGTAAAATAAGCAAAACCGCAGGGCTTTTAGAAAATTCTGATTGACCGGGTAATATTCATTTTAGCAAAATTGCTAGCAATAGTTTAGGACATAATGTTGTTCGCGGATGAACAGACAGACGTTTTGAAAAGAAAAACACTTTTTGGTATCAGGGGACCACAAACGTGTATTTTTGTTCAAATCTCGAAATCACAATGAACGAATACAGAATGGTCAATTTTGAACTACGTTTTTGCAGTCTTCGTTCATGTATTCTGTATTTCGCCATTACGAACGAGTTGAATTCCCACCAGCGATGGATAAGACACTATTTCTCCCGAGCGTAAACCTCGAATCACCACAATCGATTGACACCGTATTCCTGTATTCCCACTCGAACACGAAGATCTTTATACACCGGTTCCATTGACGCCAAACAACCCCACACCCCCTCTCCCATCCAGAAACCGCCCGCTCTGTGGAAACGCAACCAATCGACGAAGTCGCCAACTCACGCAGTGAAATTGAGCGGACAAGTGCAACCCGGAAGCATCGGTAAAGGACGGCGGGTTGAGCGCCGCGATGGCGGCGGGGCAGATGGCACGCGACGCGGCAAGCGGCGGCGGCGGCGGCGGCAACAGCAGCGAAGGGTGTGATTTGTCAGCGACCGCTGCGCACACAAAAGAAAACCGCACCGCGCGTACAATTTTAACAACTCCCAGTCAACAGCATGTATTACGTGGGCCCCCGCGGGGCAGACATCGCCCCATTATGGGGGCGCGGCGATATTTGAAATGCCTGGAGGCTCATGCGTAAGCAATAATACAATCTGGCGGAAAAAGAGCCACGAAAACCCAGTACCAGCCGGCGGTAAGTAAAGGCGCTTCAAACACGTCATTATCCTCGCGAGGAAATTGGCCTACTTCCCGGTAAAAGGAACCATCGCTGGTTATAGTCTGAACGAATGTGGGCGGAGGGGAGGTTCGTAAGTACTGCACAACAAATGAAACGTAAGAAGCGGCCACGTGATGTTTCATGCTTGGCGGCTTTCATGACCACGAGTGGCGAACAGTCGGAGGGCTGAGAAACGAAATTTCCTGTGAAGAGTAGTTGTTTGAGGCCGGCGCCACCTCCTTCGCCCCGCCCGCGGCACGGCACGAGGGAGCGGGGGGGTTCCCCGGCCGCGCCGCCCCCGCCTCGACAAAGCTACATTATGCCATGTCGCGCGATGTCATAAAAAGCACCGTTGCCTCGTCGCCGCACGAGACGCTCTCGCGACGGCCGCGCTGCCACGACAGTTCCCGGAAAAAAACACGCGTCCCCGAACGCGCACGCTAAGAGTAAGGCAGCACACGCCCCGTCACGGCGGCCCTCGCGGCCTTACTCCACGCCGCTGCCGCGCTGCCTTGCCGGCCGCCGCCCGCCGCCCGCCGTTCCCCGTCTTTGATCACAGCAACGCCAGATACTGCCTCTGTCCGCCGCCACCCTAGTTTAATCAATCAAACTCGCATCGCCCCGCCGCCCCCCACGCCCCGACCGCGCTCTATTTACGAATAATACAGAATAGCCTCCTAACCCAAATGTTTGCGTAGGCGCCGGCGACCAGCAGCGGCGCAGAATCGGATTGCCAGCTACATTCGCCTGCACAACGACGCATTCCTTCGGTAATTGTGGTTGAATTCAAATTCACTCTCAATGTAATATTTGTTTAAATTACGTTTGTCGCACATTCATACATATTTAATCGTATTTGGATAAACTGGATCAGAAACTGTTTAAAAATTGGCGAAATTGTATATGACAAATCAAGGGGTACGACATAGAATTTTATCTTCATTCTATTGACATTAAATTCTACATTGAAAAAAAAAAAATAAATAAAAGAACGAACACGAAAGCAATTGAATTCATGACCGGATTAGATCCATCTCAGCCAAACGGCGGACGCTCGCTGGACACTTGCATAGCTTTGCGCTGCTCAGCATCTAAATAATGACTGACAAAGAAGGTTAAATATTGAAGAATAGAAGGTTAATAAAACAAAATACTAAGAAAAGCAACCCATCAACAACAGAAATGGTCATTTAATACCAAGAAAGTGAATCTAAGTAAAACATTTTGCTCTGACGGAGAAGCAGAATAGTGATTCTGTAAAAAATTGCTGATATTTGCCATAGCTTACAATATTTTGTGCTTATGAGAAATTAAATACATTGTGGTGGTTTATCCTAAATAATTACTTAAGGTCACGATCATGCCAGTTCATTATTTTGTGCTGATCAGAAAACAAGGTATCGTAATGTACATTACAGCTGTTAAATCTGTCTCAAAATTGATCTTAAATTAAAAGTAACATCATCTTACTGGATACAATTTTCAGAAGGCGAATCCCATTTAGTCCACATTAGAAGACGAACTTTATTCAGTTCTTGGCAGTAACATTATTGATGATGAGATGAGGTAAACAAATAAAGAGAAAAATGTCTCAGTCGTTTCCTTCTGCACTGTGCCACTTTATTTTAAGAAGATACCAATAAAGGTAACAAAGACAAAACATTTGGATAACTTGTAAATTTATCTCCCTCCAACACTGAATGATTAACGAAAATATTATTATAGTTTGATTCAAAATCTTTGGCTCTTCTCTGCCGTATCTGTTACATTCTATCGTATTTTCGCAGTGATAATTTTGTAAGTAGTATGCTAATATGAAAAGGACTTTTTGGGAAAGGCTCTGCTTTAAAAAATAGGTTTTGTTGATTACATCACTCTTCGGGGCAACTACTCAATTGTGAATTTGTGACTTCCGCTTCGGGGTGAATCATACGATTTCCCCACCCCCTCTGCCTCTGTGGCGCACTCTCATGGGAATATTTTAGGCTATTAGGAGTTTGGGATTGTGCATAAACAATGCCAAATTCCTTCGCACGATGTTCACACACAACGGCGCAAAAAATTAAAATGTAAACAGGAAAGCTTCATACCGCATACATTCATTTTCATACATTTAATTTCATACAACTTCATTTTCGCTCATGCCAGTTTCTGTAGCAGTTTCAATTCACACTGAAACCTGTTTAAATGAATCTGAGCGAAAACTCTGGTTCCAGAGTACTTTAGGAACTCAGAAACGTGGTACTTCCTTCACATAATGACACCACCTGGTTTCCCCTCCATGTCAATTATAATAGCGCTGTGAAGTTCCCAAGGAGTCGAAAAAAACATTAATTTTAGTTGGCACTTGGCAAGAGGTTTTATTTAAAGAAATTTACCACGGTGTGCTCTCGCAGCGTTTTTATGCGCATTACTTAGCAAAATGTTTTTGTTTTTTTTACAGCTAAAGGCGCGAAACCACTAACATTGTCGACTACGCCTCAAGTCGGTTTTGTTTTAAAGGATGTAATTAGGCCCACGGCAAGGGGGGCCTGTTGTGTTAACTCACTGTGATGCTGTCCGCGTTTTTGTCAACACGAGGACGTACGCCATTGTTTGCTGACGGACAAAACATCAACGTTACCGAGGCAGATTCTCCGCAGTCGTCGGAAACGTCCTCTGAAATCCCTACGTTCCCTAAGAACAAGGACGGCATTCGAAGACTGCGCTTCCATAATGGATATGACGTTGGGTGTTGATTGGTTAGTTTTTCAAAGGCAAAAATAGTTTATGGCGGGCTCGAGAGCCGAGGACGCTAAGGCTGAAGAGCCGTAGCTGCCTCGGTTCGAAAGACCGGGGGTTCGAATCCCACTCCCGGCATGGATGTTTGATTCTTCGAGTTGTCCTTTCTTCAGTTCCCTCTACAGTTATACAATCACAATGGTCGCTGTATGATCAAGTTGTTAAAAAAGTCTTTAAAAAATAGTTTATATGGTAAGTCCAACATCTAATTCCATGCCGTGGTAAATTTTCTTTCATAAAGTTCCAAATGAATGAAACTACTGGAATAAGCACTTCTCTTCACCATCGATGACTTAGATGCAGAACTTAACGTTTGCTACAGAACAGAGATTGAGAAGAAACTAAGAAGAAAGTGCAGCTTCCAAAATCAGGCAACGAGGAGACTCCAGAGAAGGTTCTGCGGTTGGCTTGAGGGGGTGTATCCGCCCCGCTCGCTCGGCCAACCAGAGCGAACACGCCGCATAAGCAACGACCGGGAGCAGGCCGCTGGGAGCCGGCCGGGGACGGGGTGGGCTTCAGACGGCCAACACTTAGAGTCTCCGCCACACCACGCCACGCCAAGCCGCGCCGTGAGGGTGGCGGGATTTAGCCGTGTGGCCACGTTCACTTACAGCGATGAATTATTCACGCGACCCGTTAGAGGCGCCACCGCCGACTCCCATTAGCGACGTCTGCGGCCGCATAACTTACGTGGCCGCTCACGGGCTCGCGGGCGTCAGTTACCGACGAGTCTCCCGACGGGCGCGCGCCAGCGGCGGCGGCGGCGGCGGCGGCGGCGGCGCACACCAACTAAATGATTTGCAGAGATATCTGCACATTAGGCGCTGCGAGCGGCACCAGTAGATGACGAATACAGTTTAAAGGCACTAAAATATTGAAGATTGTTGGCGTGTCAATTCACTGATTAGTGATTCCGGGCGCGTCAGTTTCGCAACGTCAGGTCATTAGTCCCACAAATAAAATGCATGATTTTAATGCGGGAGGTGGGGATAATCTCCCCTCCCCCCGTTGGCTGGTGAGATCCGGCGCTGACTTACACTTCGGCTTGCGGTGGTTTTCCCCAACCAGGTTTCTTGCGCAGTCAGGGCATCGCTCTAGCTGGGAAAGGAGGGGAAAGATCGATTGCCTGCGGTTCGAGGCCCGTTTGTTAGGTTACTGCTCCGGCATTTGCCTCGTGTTTATCGCAGAAACTACGGAAAACTACAGAACAGCGCAGTCGGCCATTAGAATTCTCATTCAGACAGCAGCTGGAGCGCCCTAGATAACTACGAGGAAAATCTTGCAGTCGTCGGGATTCAAACCCCACAAAATACGTAAAGAAATCCAACAGTGAAATATGTCTAATGATAAAACAAAGATAATGTCCGAAAAATTGCCAGTTGTGCACTTAATAATTTGATAAATATTATCCAAGGTAATTAGAAACACCCTCGCATCTCAGATTAAGCTCTTCATTCCACGTTCACATAGGACATTGAGAAGCTTACGAGGAGAGGAAGAATCTCTCCTCAAGAGGCGGCAAGATAATGCCTTTTACCTTACCACAGTGCACCCAACTTGCACCACATCAAGAACTGTTCTGCAGTTATTGTAGGTAGGGGGTGGATATTTGATATTTAGGTGGGTATTTAAAATGAATTTTTTGTCCAGCACAGAGGGTAAGGATTATGTTGCTTTGAAGATTGCAGTAGAGAGCCCGAAAAATATATGCACGAAAAATAATGTAAAGGAATCAGTTACAAAAATATAACGAGAGTGATATAATTCCTAAAGCATGTAAAAAAACAAAAAAAAAAGAAGTGAACACCTCAAAAGGATAGGTAAATGTTCCGACAATATGCTAAATGAAGTTGCAGCAGGAGCACGGAAATTGAAGCGGTGAGGAGCAGAGGAAAGTCCGAAAAAGTCAAATCAGAGGCGGCGTGAGTTGGAGGGAGGAAGGAGGGGAGGTTGAGGGCGCGTGAATGGCGAGGCGCCAGCGCGGCGACACGCTAAGCGAACGCTCGTTTCCATTTACCGCCTGCAGGCGATAACACGGCCGGGCCGGGTTGAGTTGAGTTGGGCCGGGCGTCGGCGGCGGCCCTTCGCCCCGCTCCACCCCGCCCCGCGGCGTGGCGGGAGGCACGAACGCTGGCCACGGACACTCACGCACGGCACCCGCCGCCCCCACGCCCACACGCTCCTTCGGGAAGCACCTCTTTCCGCCAACAGCACTCTCGAAGGCCGCGGGTTGCACTGTACATCAGGCCCGCTCTTCCGGCTGACCACGCGAATTTCGCACTCTTTTTCGCTTCACCCACTAGCCGAGAAAGGAGGTATTTCATGGGCGACGAAACATAAGAACGATTAGAGTAGATTAGACACGTACGATTAGAAACGATTAGAAACTCGTAGAAACGATTAGACTCGTATGATTAGAGGCGTCATTTAGGCTTGAGGATCTTTTACATGCAAGTATATCTACTAATATGGGACAGCCGGCTCTACTACCCCTCCGAAGGAAGGTCTACGAAGGATTTTCTCGCCCTCATAAATCCACGATCGGGTTTGAACCCGCCAATTTGGGTATAACAGTCCGGTACGCTAACAGCTCGCAGCCGGTCTTCAGACAACGCATAAGAGTGGCATCAACTGTTCCTCAAAACCAAAGAATTACAGGTCGTTACAAATTACAAGGACGGTAAGTAAGTTATGACACAATAACGTACACACGAGGAGAGAGGAGAGAGAGAGGAGAGAGAGAGGAGAGAGAGAGAATCATATTTGCACCACTTTCATTGTAAAGTTTGTATGCTCACATTTTGTAAAGACTACGCGAGATATTCCTAAACGACCTGCAAAAGTGTTTCAAACCAATAAATCTATGTGTTTTTCTACCGCGGTCGAAGTGCATTTAGATATCCGAGGCTAACAAAAACTAAGCTATGTTACGCTACACCACGCAGTCGCAATGAGATCTGCTTTTTCTTATGGTAATTCAATGAAAATTAGACCTGCTCATATTTAAGCCTTCTTACCTATCCGTGATAAAAAAAGGCAAAAGAAATATTGAAAATGTTTTGAATTGTATTGTAAATTGCCTATCAAAATTACTATGAAATTAATTGGGTTTTTACAAAGAAAAAATTACCAGGTATGGCAATTTTTGAAATATTGATTTTCTGCGAACAGATTCATTAAAGACAAAATATCTTCTTCAATACTTATTTTGCCATGTTTATTGGATCAGCAATATGCTTGTGATGGGTTGTGTTTTCAGTATGGTAGAAAATTACAATATTCAATACTTTGTGCGTTACCTATTTCCAATTCATAGCTGACAGAACAAAATATGTGATCTGTAGCACTTCTAACTTTTAGCAATAGGGACGGGCGGAACAACTACTCTTTCGACGATATTGATACGTTCTGCCTTACTTGCGATGCAGAGTATGCGTAAGGGAGAAACGGAGAAAAATAATAAAGTGAGAAATGTCCGCACGGGATGGTGAAAATAAGCGAGAAGCGCGCAGTGAGAAAATTCTGATTGACCGGTAATATTCATTTTAGCAAATATGGAGCAAAGGTTTTAGACGATAATGTTGTTTTCCGCGGCAGGGAGGGGAGGTTATGAAACAAACAGACGTTTTGAAAAAAAACAGCTTTTGGTTATAGAGGACCACAAACGTGTATTATATCTCTATTATATCACACATTTGAACGAAAAAAAAAAGTACAGACATGGTTGGCAATTTGAACTACGGTTTTCAGTTCTCTCATTTGATTCTGTGATTTCTCCATTGACGAACGAGTTGAATTCTCATCCAGGCGTAGGATGAAAGACACTATTTTCTTCGCCTACGTAAACCTCGAATCACCACAATCATTGACACCGTATTCCTGTATTTCCCCGATGAGCACGAAGATCTTTATTACACCGGTTCCATTGACTGCGCTTAACCAACCCACACACCCCTCTTCCGCACCCAGAAATCCGTCTGCCGCTCTTGTGGAAAGCGCAACCAAGCGACGAAGTCGGCCAACTCACGCAGAAATTTGAGCTTACAAGTGCAACCGAAGCATCGGTAAAGGACGCGGTTTGAGCGCCCGATGGCGCGCAGGCATATGGCACGCGACCGCTCGAAGCTTGTGCGGGCGCGGTGGTGTTTACATGGCAACAGCAGTGAAGGGTGATTGTCAGCGACCGCTGCGCATGCATCAATATGGAAACCGCACCGCGCTACATTTATTTTTAAACAACTCCCAGCAACACACGGGTTTTAGGTGTGCCCCCGCGAGGCAGTCATCGCCCCGGATTTATGGGGCGCGGGCGATATTTTGAAATTGCCTGGATGCTTTTTAGGCTAAGCAATAATACCAATCTGCGAAAAGAGCCACGAAAAAAAGCCCAAGTACCAAGCCGCGCGATAAGTAAAAAGCGTTCAACACATCATACCCACGCAGAGAAAATTGACCTACTCCCGTAAAAGGAACCATCGCTGGTATATCTGAACGAATGTGGCAGGAAGTTCGTAAAGTACTGCACAACAAATGAAACTAAGAAGCCCACTGATGTTTCATGTTTGGCTTGCTTCATGATCACGGTAGTGGCGAACAGTCGGAGGCTGAGGAAACAAATTTCCTTGTGAAGAGATTGTTTGAGACCGACCGCCACCTCTTCGCCCCCCCGCCCCCGCCCGGCCACGCACGAGCGAGCTTGTGGTTTCCCCGGCCGCGCCGCCCCCGCCTCGACAAAGCTACATTATGCCATGTCGCGCGATGTCATAAAAAGCACCGTTGCCTCGTCGCCGCACGAGACGCTCTCGCGACGGCCGCGCTGCCACGACAGTTCCCGGAAAAAAACACGCGTCCCCGAACGCGCACGCTAAGAGTAAGGCAGCACACGCCCCGTCACGGCGGCCCTCGCGGCCTTACTCCACGCCGCTGCCGCGCTGCCTTGCCGGCCGCCGCCCGCCGCCCGCCGTTCCCCGTCTTTGATCACAGCAACGCCAGATACTGCCTCTGTCCGCCGCCACCCTAGTTTAATCAATCAAACTCGCATCGCCCCGCCGCCCCCCACGCCCCGACCGCGCTCTATTTACGAATAATACAGAATAGCTCCTAACCCAAAATGTTTGCAGTAGCGCCGGCGACCAGCAGCCGGCTGCAGAAATACGAGCCAGCTACATTCGCGGCGCACAACGGACGCATTCCTCGGTGTAATTTGTGTTGAATTTCAAAGTCTACTGCTTCAATTTAATTGAGTTGTTTAAAGATGTACGTTGTCGCCAATGTCTATAATATTTATGATGCGATTTGGAATAAACTGGACAGAATAACTGTTAAAAATTGGCGAGAATTGTAGATTGACAATCAGATGGGTACTGACATTTAGAAAATGTTATCTTTTCATTTCTGATTGAAGTTAAATGTTCGTACATTTTAAAAAAAAAAATAAATTAAGAGAGGGACGAACGACGAATGCCAATGAAGTTCAAATGACCGATTAGATCCATCTCAGCCAAACGGCCGACGCTCGCTGGACACTTGCATAGGCTTTGCGCTGCTCAGCATCCTAATAATGACTGACAAAGAAGGTTAAAATATGAAGTAATAGAAGTTAAAAAAACAAAATACTAAGAAACAGCAACCCATCCAAAAAAGAAATGTCAATTTAATACCAAGAAATGAAATCTAAGTAAAACATTTGCTCTGACGGAAAGCAGAATTAGGTCTGTAAAAAAATTGCTGAATTTGCCATAGTTACAACTTATTTGTTGCTTATTGAGAACATTAAATTACATTGTCGTCGTTCTAATCCTAAATAATTACTTAAGGTCACGATCATTGCCAGTTCCTAACTTATTTGTGCTGATCATAAAACAATTTCGATAATGTACATTCAGCTCAGACATGTAAATCTGTTCTCAAAATTGATCTTAAATTAAAGTAAACATCATTCTTACTGGATACAATTTTCAGAAGGCGAAACTCCCCATTTAGTCCACATTTAGAAACGAACTTTATTCATCTTTGGCAGTAACCATATTATATGAAGATTTGAGGTAACAAATTAAAGAGAAAAATGTCTCAGTCGTTTTACCTTACATGCACTGTGCCACTTTATTTTAGAAAGATACCAATTAAAGGTAACAAAGACAAAACATTTGGATTAACTGTAAATTTATTCTCCCTCCAATCACTGAATGATAACGAAGAATATAATTGTAGTTTGATTCAAATATCTTTGCTCTTCTCTGCCGTATCTTTACATTCTATCGGATTATCGCAGTGATAATTTTGTAAAGTAGTATCTTCAATATGAAAAAGACTTTTTGGAAGGCTCTGCTTTAAAAAATACGGTTTTAGTTGATTACATCACTCTTTCGGGGCAACTACTCAATTGTGAACTTTGTAGACTTCGGCTTCGGTGATCATATGATTTCCCCACCCCCTCCTTGCCTCTGTGGCGCACTTCTCATGGTAATATTTAGCGCTATTAGGAGTTTGGATTGTGCATTTAAAACAATGCCAAATTCCTTCCACGATCGTCACACACAACGGCGCAAAAAATTAAAAAATGTAAACAGTGAAAAGCTCATACAGCATACATCATTTCATAACACTCTTAATTTCATAACCAACTTCTCATTTTCGCTATGCCCAGTTTCTGTAGCAGTTTTCTAATTACACTGAAACCTGTTTAAAGAATCTGAGCGAGGAACTCTGGTTTCCAGCAGTACTTTAGGAACCAGAAACGTTGGTATTCCTTACATAATGACGACCAACCTGGTTCCCTCCATGATCAACTTATCATAGCGCTTGTAAGTTCCCAAGAGTCGAAAAAAACATTAATTTTAGTTGCACTTGGCAAGAGTTTTATTTAAAAAAGTTACCGACGGCGTGCTTTCGCGCTTTTTATGCGCATACTTAGCCAAAATGTTTTGGGTTTTTATTACAGCTAAAGCGCGAAACCACAACATTGTCACTACGCCTCAAGTCGGTTTGTTTAAAGGAATTAATACACCACGCAAGGGGCCTGTCTGTGTTAACCACTGTGATCTGTCCGCGTTTTTCACACGAGGACGTACGCCATGTTTGCTGACGACAAAACATCAAACGTTTCCGAGGCAATTCTCCCAGTCGTCGAAACTTCCTCTGAAATCCTCTTTCCCTAAGAACAAGGACGGCATTCGAAACTGCAAGTTATTTTGTGACGCTCCATAATGGATATGCCGTTGAGTGTGATCTGTTATTTTTTCAAGGCAAAAATAGTTTATGGCGGGCTCGATAGCCGATGACGCTTAAAGGTTGAGGCCGAGCTGCGGGTTCGAAAGACCCGCGGGTTCGAATCCCGCCCCTGCCATGGATGTTTGATTCTTCGTGTTCCTTTCTTCAGTCCCCTCTACAGTTATACAAATCACAATGCTCGCTGTTATGATTCAGTTGTTAAAAAGCGCCTTTACAAAAATATTTTTATGTTAAGTCCAACAGTCTGAATCTCCATGCCTAGTAAAGTTCTTTCATAAATTCAATGAATGAAACTACTGGAATAAGACTCTCTTCACCATCCATGCTTAGATGCAGAACCTAACGGTTGCTACAGAAACAGAGATTGAGAGAAACTAACCAAGAAAGTTCGCAGCTTCCAAAAATCAGGCAACGAGGAGACTCAGAGAAGGTTCTGCGGTTGCCTTCGAGGGGGTGTATCCGCCCCGTTCGCTCGGGCCAACCAGAAGCGAACACGCCGCACTAAGCACCGGCCGAAGCCAGGCCGCTGGACCGGCCGGGGCCGGGGACGGGTGGCTTCAGTTCAGAGCCAACACTTAGTCCCTGCCACGCGCCACGCCAAGCGCGCCGTGAGGGGTGCGGATTTAGGCCGTGCGCCACGTTCCACTTACAGCGATGGAATAACGTCACGCGAATACCCGTTAGAGCGCACCGCACTCCCATTAGCGACGTCTGCGGCCCGCCAGAACTTACGTGGCCGCTCCACGGCCGCCCGCAGGGCGTCAGTTACGCCGAGTCTCCCCCTGACGCGGCGCGCGCCGGCGGCGGCGCGCGCGCGCGGCGCACCACCAAACTAAATATTCGCAGAGATATCTGAACATCAGCGCGCGAGCGGCACCAGTATAGCTGATGAATACAGTTTAATAAGCACTCCAAATATGTAGATCGTTGGCCAGTGCAATTCACTGATTTAGTGGATTCCGGCGCGTCAGTTCGCAACGTCAGGTCATTAGTCCCACAAATGATATGCATGTTTTAATGCGAGTGGCGATTAATATTTCCCTCTCCCCGTTGACGTTGTGAGATACGACCTGGACTTTACACTTCGGCTCTGCGGTGGTTTTCCCCCTAACCCCAGGTTTCTTGCGCAGCCGGGCCACCGTCAGCCTGGGGAAGGAGGTAAAAGATAGAATTGCTGCACCGAGGCCCTTGTTAGGTTTGCCCGAACTACCGAAACAGAGAAAAGACGCGCCTAGAATTCTCTCCAGGACAGCATCTGGAATCGCCTAGCTATCTATGAGGAAATTTTGCCGCCGTCAGGACTCGAAACCCTATAAAATACTCCCCTATAAATACCCTAATATATAATAATATACCTATAAATCCAAAGCGAATAGTCTAATGGAAAAACAAAAGTAATGTCCGAAAAAGGCAGTTTCGCGAAACACTTAAAAATTTGATAAAAATAATCAAGCAATAGGAACATCCTCGCATCCAGATTAAGTCGTCATCACGTTCACATGGAAGCTGAGAAAGCCTTACGAGAGCAGGAATTCGTCGTTAACAAGAATCTCTCCTAAAGAGGCGCCAAAGACAATGCCTATGGGATTGTCCTTACCATTACCACAGTGCACTCACCATGTACCACATCAAAACTGTTCTGCAGTTATCGTAAATTAGGATGATCATCCCGCAGACTATATCCAAGATAAAGGGCTAGTGATCTGATCCAAGGGCTTGAAAAATAAGATAGAGTTTTTCACGGCGTCAGGATATCACAAGAAAAACCAAAATTATAACGATTCAATCTTTCAGATAAATGTTAGTATCCAACTGAATTTATGTCCGATGGGAACAAGAGAAGCGAGAAGT
Organism: Gryllus bimaculatus; assembly: GCA_017312745.1. Taxonomy (NCBI): domain Eukaryota; kingdom Metazoa; phylum Arthropoda; class Insecta; order Orthoptera; family Gryllidae; genus Gryllus; species Gryllus bimaculatus. The sequence continues at coordinate 5,700,288 of BOPP01000032.1, forward strand.
GATTTAAAAGCACTTTGGAATACCCAGATACCTTCCTCCAAATAACGCCGACTGAGCGAATCTATGCATCCAATAGCGCATATTTTATACGGCTGCACTATTCAGAGATTGAAAGCATGCCGGTGACCCCAGTCGCATTAGGAAACATATTACTACTTTCCCATTTCGAAGAACCTTCACGTAGAGAACTTCGTGGTGACAATCGAGGCTTACCCCCAACAAGTGCTTCTGAAATGAAGCGGTGTGATGATTTGGGGAGCTTAGTTGTCCTATTATACATAGTTCAGAAGTTTCCCAAGGGCGACAATAGACTCTGCGAGGATAAGAGGACCAGTAGAAAAAATTTCGATAAATTATTGAAGGAATCGATGTAGGCGAGGTGATAAGCTTCTCCTCCAGGATTTTCATATAAAGATTTACACGATTCAATAAAATGGATGGAAAACTTTAATTTAGTTCAAAAAACAAAATTGAGAATTAGATGGGTACTTAAAATTATTCGAAATTGAAAATTATTGCCCAGGCTGAGAGAGTAAGACTATGCGTTGTTTTGAAGATTGACAGAGCGGCAGGGTAAAAAATCATGCTAAAAAAAATGTAAAGAACAACTTGAAGAAGAGATGAGTACAAAAATATAACGTGAGATATAATAATTCCTGTTGCCATCTACCAAAAAAGTAAAAAATAAAAAAAACCTGATGAACACCTCAAAAAGGATAGGCAAGTACCTAAATGAAGTTGCAAGCAGTGAAGCACGGAAACTAAGCTGCAGAGCAGAGGATAAGTCCGAAAAAGTTCAAATCACGAGCGGCGAGGGTTGGGGAGAGAAGGGGACGGCGGAGGTTAGAGCGCCGTGCAATGGCGAGGCGCAGCGCGGCACACCGCTAGCGAACCTCGTTTCCATTTTACCGCCTGCAGGCGATAACACGCCGGCCGATTGATTGAGTTGGGGCGGCGCGGCGCGCGCGGGCGCGGCGGGGCGGCGGCGGGCGGCGCGGCGGGCGGTGGCGCGGGGCGTGGGAGGCGCGCGGCGGGGCGCGGCGCGGGCGGCGGCGGCGCGGCGCGCGGCGCGGCGGCGGCGGCCGCGGCGCGGCGGCGGCGCCTTCGCCCCGCCCCGCGGCCGCGGGAGGCACGAACCTGCCCAACGGCCCTCACGCACGGCACCCGCCGCCCCCACGCCCCACGCCCACACGCTCCTCGGGAAGCACCTCTTTTCCGCCTACAGCACTCTCGAGCCG
>BOPP01000032.1:5701550-5715941 GCA_017312745.1 Gryllus bimaculatus
CGCGGATTGCATGGGCCATCAGAACCGCTCTTCCGTCTGACCACGCGAATTTCGCAATCACTTTCGCTTCACCCACTAGCCGAGAAACGAGGTATTTCTTGGGCGACGACACATACGAACGATTAGAGTAATTAGACTCGTACGATTAGAAACGATTAGAAACTCGTAGAAACGATTAGACTCGTACGATTAGAGGCTTCATTTAGGCTTTAGGATCTTTTACATTCAAGTATATCTACTAATATGGGACAGCCGGCTCTACTTCCCCTCCGAAGGAAGGTCTACAAAGGATTTTCTCGCCCTCATAAATCCACGATCGGGTTTGAACCCGCCAATTTGGGTATAACAGTCCGGTACGCTAACAGCTCGCAGCCGGTCTTCAGACAACGCATAAGTGTGGCATCAACTGTTCCTCAACACCAAAGAATCACAGGTCGTTACAAATTACAAGGAGGGTAAATAAGTTATGACACAATAACGCACACCCAAGAGAGAGACCACAAAGTGGGGAATTCGAATCTGCGTCTTTCAAAATTTGCAAAATTGTCCTAAAGTACTAATGGTATTTAAAATATACATGACTTTCTTTAAAAAACCCGAATTTTTACAACTGATTTCATTTATCAAAAAATATAAAAATCAATTGACTTAAATAATTGTTTAAAAATTACCTACGACTTACGAAAAAATACTCATATTTTTTCGAAAAATTGAGCATAATCTTATTTTAAGATCTACTTTTGATGAGCAAATTTCACAGAGCAAAATTTTCTATCTTCATATTTGTAATAGTAGAAAGATGCCAAAAAAAGTCGAACTTTTGCAGTTTTCGAAAATTCAGAGTGTTCAGAAAATGCCACCTATTCCATTTCTTTAAAAGTTTTTTTTATCAAAGAGGAAAAAAAATTGAAACCTTTTTTTAAAAAAATGACAATGTTGAGGCTTTATGTAAAGTACTCTCTAAAGTCAAAACAAGCATTTCAAATTCAAGGGTCTGGGACATCAGTCAGATCGATCGCGGAATATCAAGTTAAGTGAAATGCTGCCTCCGATTTGGCCGCTTGCATTGTTCACAGACTGATGAACAGACGTTTTGCCATCAATCGATTTTTTGGCCCCAGCAAACGTAGATTGTGACTACACAACGAAGAAGTAATTTTACACAAATAGAAACAAGATGTATCCACTTTTTCTTACCGGGTCCTGGCCAAAAAGGTTTTTCCGTCGAAAAATCGCCGTTTTCTTCAAGCATCATTACAATACTTTCGCTACACTGCGAAAGCAGTAGACGAGAAAGTAAAAATTGGAGAATTATTTCACAATTCTTTTTAAATTTTCTAAGATCCATTAAGAATATCAATTTTCGAGAAAATTGGGTGAATGGTTTTGTGCCACTGTTGTCCTCAGGCAATGGTCAAGCAGAAAAACAGACAAATATTTAAGAAACAATTCATTTTGAGTATCGGGAACCCTCAAAATGTGAATTTCCGTCAAAATCTCGACACTTTTTTTTTATTTTTTTTATTTGCAACATTTCAATTCTTTATCTCGCACCATTCTCGCATTGGAGAGAAGTAAAAAGTCCATTAGGGCGCGTCACCCGCAAGCCCACCTCTGCGAGTTGGGTGGGGTGGGGTGGTCGAACGGCGCGTACACGCCAATCCAAATCACGCAGGGGATAACGAGGCACAAAGCACACACACACACGCGCCGCGGCGCGGGGCAGCGTGGGCGGCGGCGAGGGCACGAGCGCGCATGGCAGCCAACATCGACAACTTGACATAGGAGCGGCGTGGTGCATTCTACAACCGCGGAAAAATCACAAGACGAATTCTCGTACTGGCACGTAATTATATCGCGACAAAAACGTAGAACGGATCAATACTTGGATTTTTTTTCATTAATCAGTTTTGAGTGAGATTCTCGAAACAAGTAGTAAATACCACACATGGCTTAACATAGACGTTTTCAATATAAACACTGTCATGATATACACAAGTACGTTACTCTGAAATTGACTTAATGAAGTGTGTTACAAAATTCTATAGATGCTTTATTAATTTTCAGTTGTGCAAAATTACTTTTCCCAATTGGAGAAATTCTGGAACATTTTTTTCATCTAACGTAATCCTTCGTAACGTTCTCATTTAATGTCATCATTTAACGTATTCCTATCCTACACTTTTCAAACGATAATCACGTTTTCATGGAATTCTCTATACTGTTAAATCTTAGGAGTACACCAACGTGATACTTTTATCTCGAAATTCCGTTGTACTCGTATTGTGAGGAAAATGTTATTTAAAGTTTGGTTTTAACATCGATGAAGTGGAGGACCGTGGGGTTGGCGAGGAATGTAAATAAAATCATTTCCATTTGGCGCCATTAATAATTCATTCTCTTTCATGTGTAATAATTAATAAAAGAGTGAGATAATAACCAGAATTTCCGAGTAACGCCGAGTTAATTTTAGAGACTTCCTAGTACGAATTCACGGAAGTTCACATCTAAAATCTGTCAGATCAAAACAGGTGATGTAAAATTGGTGAATCCAATACCAGAGAGCATAGCCTCTTGTAGGGAACACGAGAGGAGGTGGAAGTATGGGAGGTGAGACGTTCGCGTGTGGTCACCCCTTCCACCTTATCGCCTCATGCCTAAAGCTACTTCCACTTATTGCTATCAAAATGAAAAGAGTGACAGATGCCATCTGTTATTGTGCAAAGTGCTGTAATAAAATTTCTTAGAAATGAAAACGCCAAGGCTGCTGAAAGTAATAACTAATCACAGCAATCAATGCTCTCGAGGAAACAATAATACCAATTTTTTTTTACTAAAATGTGGAACACGTATCTCATTATTTTGTTTTACATATGAGTCCAAAAAAACTTTTTTTTCCTTCTCTAATTAAGAATATTAGATTGGGGTGATAAAACGTCTAGCACCCACGATCCAAATTCTGGGAAAGCTTCTTCCGGCTCTACCGATCCAGTTGGGAATACTGAGATGGGCCCTTCTAAATAGCAGAAGCGTACACTAGCTACAGACTTTACGTACTTGTTAGTTTCCTAGTCTGTTTAGTCTGGGGTAACGTTCGGGGTTTTCCCCATTCTCTTCCCAACTGCCTCCTATCGGCGATTAAAATACATTTTTTTTAATGTTTCGCTCCGCAAATACTTGAACTGAAATATGACCTTAGTCGAATTTAGTAAAAGAGTGAAACCTGTTTTCATACGCTAATTTTTATTGAATAACTTGGACATTTTTGAAAAAGCGTCGTTTAAGGGTTTCTGAAAATGAACAATTTTGAGAAATGTTCACAAAAAATTGAGTATTCGACAAACTTCATAAAACAATCATTTGACACACTTCTAGTCATAAACGTAATAATGTGTTAAAACGCCTCTGATGTAAATATTAACTATGTGGAAGGTGTTCAAAAACATTTCATTTGTGTATTGAAAAGTACAACCAAATGGCGGTTGTCATGTTATTAAATGAATTTGGCACTGTTAGTACAGAACGTTTAAAGAAAAAATTTCGGATATTCAGGGTTAACTGTGATAATCGGTTATATGCAGTCATCATAAGTGTATTTCATTATATTTTTACAAGAAATTTAAAGAATAAAATTGGCGCCATGTTTTACAAAATTTTGAAATTTTTCAGGACTTATTTGAAGACCTCCCAAAAGGTATTTTTTTAATCGCATGTCTTCTCGCGAGATTATATTATACGAGGAATATACATCTTCGTAAAACTCCCACTAGTAGTTTAGGCGCTTGGGGTAGTCACAGACGGACGGACGAACGTTTCGGGGGAGAAAAAAAACTTTTTCGGTGCCAGGGGGACCCAAAAAGTACATTTCCTTTGAAATATGTAAATCGCTTTCCATCACCTTTACTTTACATTTTCTACCGTACGCCGTGTATACGTACGAATTCAAAAATTGAAATAAAATCCAAAAATATATCGGTTTCGGTATAAAGGTTTCGGCTTCTTTCTATCAATCAAGGTGTCTGAAAGGTCATCCATTATCTGCTGGATTCCTTGATTTTTACAAAGACATTCTGACCTGTGTATCATAAATCGTGAAGGCGGGTCACAAGTTCAAACTAATGGTGCTACAACAAATACGCTAGCATGATTTGTAACTTCCATTTTCGGAAATTCAGAGAGTTCAATGAAAAGCGGACCTGCGCCATTTTTTAAGCGTCCTTTGCTGTATACGGGAGAACATTTGAATCAAAAAAAATGGAGCCAAAATTTGAAAAATGTTGAGACTTCATGTAAAATTTCTCCCAGAATCTAAATGTTCGTTTCAAATTCACAGGGCAAGATGTTTGAGGAAGAAATTTGCTACATACAGGATGACAAATTATCCACTTTTCGGAATCAGGGTTCCAAAATCGTTGATTTCCGACGCAGCATTATATTACATAGCTTTTACTACGTAAGTACGCAATAACGTGAGAAAGTAAAACGAGGGTTAAGACTCTCAATATTCGTCGGGTTTGTTGGTCTAATCAGTCCTACAAAATGTAAAAAGTCATTTAATATAAAAATCAAAAACAGGAAAACCAAAAATCACGGTCTGATACATCACAAATGTTATCACCCGTTGCGTTGCACGAGTATTTAGCAATAAGAATCAGATATTACAGGAAAGGAAAATAATTCGTCCTTACTGTATCCCTGCTCCACTCACAAAAAGCCTGAAAGAGAGCACACTTTCATTTTCCTCCTTAGGATAGAAAATGTGAATAGGAATGTTGTTTATGATATCTCAAGTTGAGAGTAACTTTTCTCTTGTTTCAAAAATCACATACACAAAACTTCATGACGATTGGAATAAAACTGTAGATTTGTGTGAAAAAACCAAACACAACAGCACATTGTTTCTCACATAACAGGAAATAACAATTAGAAAAAATCTCTTAAAAATTAACCCTGAACCTGCCTTTCAGTAAAGACCAAAAGCAAAGCGGTTTAGCCATTGTAGAGATTACCCGAGACAGACAAAAATCACAAAACGAAATTATTTTTTTTAATAGCATCTAAATTAGCATATAAGAGATTATCAGGAGGCACGTATTTTGAAATCACAGGTAGACAGGCAAATCATTTAAAACTTTTTTAGATAATCGACAATACGCGAATTATATAAGAAGACTCTTCCTAATATTTACCGAGTGATGTAATTTCAGCGAGAAATAGAACGTTGTTGGAGACTACAAAATTAACATTTTTGTGCGTCCTTTTGAGATACATTTAAGGTTATCCGCGCAGGTTTATAAGGTAAATACGACCATATTCAGGTAAGTGTTGGCGAATTGTGAAAACAGCATTGCCTTAACACTGTCGTATTAGCAAATACTAGGATTATACGTAAGGATTCGGAAGGTAACGAGTAGCAAAAGCTAAAAGTTCGCCACAGGGTTCCCGCTAAATGAGCAATCGATGCCGTTAGCGCGGTCACAAAAGCAGAGTTCGTCAAAAGGGCGTCTTCCGCTGCGTGACTGCTTCCACCGCGCGCGTATTCGCCACATGCAATGCGGGAAAAGCTTTAATTGGGGCGCGCCCAGCGTCTTATAGGACAACAACTGCGACGACACTGTGCGCAATTATTGCTAGTCCAAATGGCTGCAAGAGGTTAATTACGGCGTCACCGGGAGCAACGCCCTCCGCAAGCAGCAACTTTCCAAAACAGACCGCGCGCCAGGGCGGTCAGGAAAATCTCGTGTGTGCGAAGAGTGGCCACTGGCTTCGCACAGTAGTCGGCGTACCGGTTTCCCTCAGAACGTTCGCTCGCAATCGTCGACATTATAATTTCATTGTCGGAGCGTTTTAGAAACAACAATCAATTAAGATATGATCTCTTTTCTTGTCGTTGGCTGCATTTATACATCACGAATAAAAGGTGTTCACTTTTTTTTGTTCATTTCTTCGCAACGTTTCGACAATTTCTCTATATTATCATCCGGTCCATAAATATATGTTCGTACAATAAATTAAACATTTAGAACATATTATTATATTCTAAACAATAAATAATTATAATCGTGAAATAATTGATTAAGCATTTTTGCTAATCTTACAATTAATCAGTTACACTACATTTTTCATAAAATTATATAAACACATAATTATAAATACAAAGTAATAACTGAGCACTCAACTAAGATAAAGCTCACTTCTGAGCATGTTTATCTACTTACCTTTACAAACATAAGGCTGATCAACAATAGGAACATGAAACCAATGAAGACCAGCTAGAAAATCTTTAGAATTTGCCCGTTGAAGCATTTTGACAAAAAAAATAACAGTACGAGTATAATGAATTGTTTAACAGTTATTTATGAAAGATGTTGCGAAAAAAAATGTTTTAAACAAAAGACGTGCAATTACCATTGGAATTCGATGAATCTTCCTTTCAGAGTTTGTAACAAAACCGCCAGGCTCACGATTGTAGATCGATCAGTACATTTCAGAAGCCGTTGTCGCAACTATCTGACACATTACAAACCACACAATCCGATGAATTGATACAATATTTGAAAATAAAATTAAAAAACACCTAAATCCAACCAAGGAATCCGTAGTTTCCCGACATTAACAACAATACGGATAATTAAATTTCACAAACGATCATATTTTTCCTACAAGGTAAATGAATGAATGAATAAATGAATGAATGAATGAATGAATGAATGAATGAATGAATGAATAAATGAATTATTAGTGACGACGAGTGCGCCAACTGATAAGGTTATTGGTCCCGTATGTGTAGTGCATATTTTTAACGCGAGAAGTACTGGTGACCTTCCTCCGCTTGATGGTGACAATCTGAGATCTGGCGCCAACTTACACCTCGGCTAGAGGGCTTTCCAGCAAACCAGGTATCTCCCAACAGCGGGGCACCGCACAGCTGCAGCAAGCGCTAAACCCCCCGACTGATCTCCCGGCCAGTGTCGAGCTTACAGGGGTAGGTGTAGGTAAAGGGTGAGGATGTGCACGGAAGAGGAAGGAAAGATCGCGCGAGGTCTGTGGCCCGATTGTTAACGGAACAGCTCCGGCATTCGCCTGGTGTTGATGGGAAAACTACGGATCAGAGCTAGAATTCCCCTTCATATAGCAGATGAATTCGACCCAGCTATGTAGCTAGTGACGAAAACGCGCCACCACCGGGTCTCAAACCCTAGGATCTTCAGATCAGAGGCACAGCAGTGACATCGGTTCGCCGGTGCCCCGTCCGAGCCGCACGTCGCAGACACTGTGCGGCGGCGGCGGCGGTGAGGTGAATTACCCAGAACGCTGCGGAGTAGGAGGAGGAGGAGGAGGGAGGGAGCCCTGAGAAAAGCAGGGTCGCGGGCGCAGCTGGCAGACACGGCGGGCGCAGTGCAGCGCAGAAGAGCGGTGCAGGGCGGCGCGGGGGGCGTTCACCCGTGCGTCACCGCGCGCACTCGCGGAGCGGGGCCCCGAACCGTCCTCCCACGGCCGCGCACGCGTCCACAAAATGTTGGACAATACGCCGGCCCCGGTCCGCCACGGCCCCCTTGGGCCCCGCAGCGGTGACGAGCGTTTAACAAGTGGGAAAGCAGGCGCGCCTTCGTGTAGTACACGCACTCCCTGCTTTTTACGGTAACGACGCGCCCGGCACGGAAGGTTCTGTACCGGCGTGCGTGCGGGGTGAATGCCCTACGTAGGACAATGCACGAAATACTTCTTACACACACACACACACATGCCTTCAATTAGTTGGAATGGGAAAAGGTACACGGGGGACTCCTCGACAGAAACGAGCAGTCAAAACTATTAGTGGAAATTAAGCTACACATTTTTATCGTGCCGGTAAGTGGCCTATTGTTTAAACACATTTTTTATAATTTCGCACGAAGAGTAGTGGCTGAACGCATGTTGCATTGCTCAACAAATAGTCACATTAATTTTTCGCTTGGGAGCATCAATATTTTATGTTCCCAATAGCAAATGTTTTTTGTGGTCCCCAGATCATTAACTGTAGCTGAACAGCAAGGGCAAAACTGTCCACTGCACTTGTCCTAAAACACTGAATGACACCCGCACCACCCCATACATTCCTCTCCGTCGTTCCACGTGATGTCGCCAGAGGCTCGGTAACGGCACATTTGTTTCACAAGCACAGGGCTACCCGCTCTCGCTTCCACCCACCGACTCAACTCGCGTCTTGAAAGCCACCACCTCCGCTGTCTCAAAACGCAAACATTCTCAAAGCATAATTTGCGGTTAATTTCAGTTTAAAAATAAATGGGAAATAAATGGGATTATTTTTTAAAAAAATAAAAGAAAACGGCAAATGGCGTTAATGCAAAGTTATTGCACACATTTATTACTATAACTACAAAAAGAACTCGAAGAACACATTTGGAGCTGAGGTTAAATTCGACTCATGAATGTACCTAATATCAAGAATTAGCCACCATCAGGAATCGAACCCTAGGACTTCCTTATTGACGATGCTGTAGAAGCAACAATGTAGTCGCTGAGCTACACTGCCGGTAAAACTACAGAGGGTCTGAAAAAAAATGAATTCAAATCCGAAAACACCAGTGTGCTTCGACATAATTAAAATTATACGAAGGGAATCAGGCTCCGCGTTTAACCTTGATACCATTCTGCTCGTCACTTATGATCTCTGATTCTCTGTGAAGTACGATGTTAATGACCAACATTAGATGCACTATTCGGAAGAGCAACTACTACCTTCTTGAAACCCTTGACGGATATTACACGACGTTTGCTGTGCAAAATTAACTGTGAAGACATTCATCCCTTTGTCCTAAGTGGAGACACGGGAGGTTCGTTCATAATAAAATGGAAGTCATGTTCGGCAACCGGAAATTTTTGCATAAAAAATATATTTATTTTGATGGAATTGAAGAAAGAGTACTTCGAAACTTGCATTTGAAAACAATATTATTTACTATCGTTCTTTAGTAGGAAGTCAGACAGTTACGAGTTTAACTGAAAGCGTGATGTAAGTAAACTGCACATGCATTTGAAGGTACGGCATCTTCATATACGTCCTTTGTACACTTCACACATGCTTGAATTTCACCTTCCTTTCGCCATTATTTGGATAAATTCTTACAATATACTGGAACAATGTATCGAACTGCAGAGACACTTGGACGCATTATTATCTAGCGCTCGATTCGTCTGGCCGACGGAAAATTATTTCGCCGAAGATGTGGTTTTACACGGTGGTCAAGTGTCTTCAAACCTGTAAAAAAAATCTACCACTGGCATAAAGCGATTATACCTTGGAAGCTGACGTCACTGCCATTTGGTCAGGATACACAACATTTACTCAAAATATCATTGAAATTGAACAGATGCAGAACAAAGTATCAAGTAAATAATGAAGGTACTTCAGTAGTAAATAATAGTAAAGTTCAGTTTCTTCCGAACAGATTTCTTTTGATCGAAAGAGAAGCTTTTCTCCGAAATCATTGTGGCCGTCACAATCATTGTGGTCGTGTTGGCAATAGGGTTTTCTTGCCTTGGCAAACATATTAAATGGTATAGTAGTAGAGTTGTGCTGGTTCATTGTTTCGTGGGAGCTATTTAGCAAAATAACGAACATAGTACATGTTGTCAAGTTGTAATTCAGCCTATTAAAGTGTAGATAAAAAACTGAAAGTAACAAAATCGCGTAGAGGTTAAACTATAAATATAATACAAATTGCTAAAAAACGAGAATATACTAGAGAAAAAAGCTGTTTATATAGATATGATGCAACAAACTAACTCTGTTTCCAATGTTGGTTTGTCGAAAGAATCTGCAATCCTTACGAATACATATTACAATTTAGATTTACCAGTTTGGTGTAAAACACCATTATCATAGCTACAAATATATTTTTAAGGCACGACAAAATACTCTTGTCTCTCAAGTTGTAACAGTAGGTTCTCTCCAACATTGCGAAAATGCGCAACTACCAAAGTGGCACGTAACTCTTACACTGCTTCACTCGAATCAGATTTACAGAATACTTTTCCAACACGCATTACGTGTCGGTTGAACGAATATTACGAATAAATGGAAGAATTAACAAATAAAATCTATTTACATCTGAAACTAATTTAGTCATGAAATTTAAAGGGGGAACACCCTTCCTTTACATGAGAAGAATGCAAACATTCACATTATTACACATGAAAAACAACACCCGAAAGAAAATGGCGCCAATGTCCACTGCCTACCTTTCACGGCAGAATCGTGGAGTGATCTTCGATTCAGCACAGCGTTCTCGTAGCGCAGTTGCAAAGTCGTAGCAGCTGACTGCACAGAAGATCTCTGGAACAGGGCGAGCGAACACCATATGGCTTACAACTTGAATGCGTCGCTTAAAATAATAATAATAATAATAATAATAATAATAATAATAATAATAAAGGGTTGTAGAAGCACTTCTCATATAGTAGTTCAATCAATGTTAAGAGAAGTAATAAATATTAATTTGATTTTTTTACAGGTAACATATGTCAATTAAATGTTTACACATAATATTAATTCTAGTATAAAAATTATTTTCACATATGCTATAAAATTGCATTCCTTTCAAAATCGCCTTTATTTCCAATAAAAATTCGTAAAACAAGCTTCCCTTACCTCAGGAAATTCGGAGGAATGAATGGCTTGGCTCAATTTCTTCAAACAGTTGTCCATTTTCTCTTCTTGTAATCTATGAAAAAAAATATAAACAATTACGTACATACATGCACAAGGATTTTCTATATTTCCAATTAAAATGTACCATTGTTAAATTTTTATTCCTGTTTTCATTCCTGTTATTCCTATTTTTATTTCCTGTTTTAAAAGATATAAACCATTTTACAATTTAAAGAAAATGCAACATTAAAACGGAATTTAATACACTGGTAATATTCATTTTAGCTGATTCAATCAGTTTTCAATAGTCTTTATGATCAATATCATTCTAGCGTCAATATTCTACTGCAATCGAATATATTGTACAATTTCATTTAATTATACTGATGTTATAACTAACATTTCGATATTTGATAATTGTTAAATGAATGTCATTACTAAGAAAAGGGATACTTTTACATCGCTATCTTATCCACATTTTCCTCTCCCCTCAATTTTCCTGATTGTTTTTTCTTTCTTTCTCCTAGTTCATTCTCTCGTACTTTTTCAAACACTTGTTTGTCTAAATTCTTTCGCGCTTTTCTGATCAACACTAGAATCCATCTCAATTGGGAACGTGAGAACGTGTTCTAAACATGTGCCAGTAATAACGTAATGAAGGAACACTATTTACGAGGATAGGTGGCATGAGGACCTCGCCTGCCTACCTACCTACCTACCCGCCAACATGCTCAACACATTTCTTGACACTGCTGCTTCGCAAACGCCCTTTCCTTTAGTTCTAAATTCCATAACTAAACTCAACGTGAAGGGTAATTAAGTAATTGAAACAGTGGTCATAGTATATGTTAGATTTGTATGTGTAGTTTATTTACCAATATGTAACTGTGAAAGACCCAAGCATGTACGTGCAAAACGGGACATTGTTCTTGTTGACTATACAGACCATTTACTTGAAGACAGTATAAACAGTAAAGATCAAGAATTCAATAACGTTCATATGCATGGAATGGGAATATTTGCCGGTGGATACTTGTGCCTGGTGTTATCACGGAGAACGAAATCCGCATCCTCCTGAAGGCAGCATTTAAAATAGTACGATTGTTTAGAACAAAATTTCCATTTCACAGCTGAACGTGACTTCAGACTACATAAGGTGTTCGAGGAAGTAATTTACTACACCTAGGCACAAGATGTATCAACTTTTGCGTTACGAGATTGCGGCAATACAAGTTTTCTGTAAAAAACTCGCCCTTTTTGTCCCGCATCATTACAATACTTCCTCTATACTACTGCGTAAGGAGTAAATGTAAATGTAAATGCGTGAATGTAACTAGAGTCAATTAAAAATCACAGCCAGAATTGTGTGTACTGGTCGTGAGCATAGCTGACATGACTCTTCGCAAAAATTAATACGACCGTAATGTTCGAATACATGCTTCCCTTAGAGGTAACGAGCTGGACAATCGGGGGGGGGGGGTGGCTGACATCCAATCGGAAGCTTCGTTACGACTTAAAAGTATCAGGAGGCTGTGGGGCTGCGGCAGTCAGGCGCATCCAGTCGCCTACGCAGAATAAAACCCGCGGAATATCACGTAACATCCAGCTTGAAACTGAGTGGCATGAAGTCATCAGAAAGGTCCCCATTGCGAGTCCGTTACGTTCTCCTCAGGGGAGACTTCTTCGATTATGACCTTTGGCAGATATTTTTTCAAGTCGGTTGGAATTTGTGCCAATGAGTCGATTTATTCTTTTTCCAGGACAGAATTAATTTCAAATCTTTCTCCAAGACAGAATTAATTTCAAAGTCGTATTTCCTATAACCTAGGTTCAGGATTACTATAACCGAATCTTCTTATACTTATTTGTAATTTAAGTCAAACGGGACCAGTGACTTAAGTTCGCTATAACCGAGGGTTTACTATATCCGAGTTCACTACAACCGGAGTCGACTGTATATTACGGGTTGAGACGTTATATTACGGAACGAGACCAGTGAGTAAGTTTTGCTATAACCGAGGGTTCACTACATCCGAGTTTATTACAACCGGAGTCGACTGTACATTAAAATTAGTTTTGACGATCTGCACACGCCGTAGCGCTCACCTGATGCGCCTGTCCTGCAGCATCTGCACGAAGTCGGCCTCGGCGGGCAGCAGGAAGAGCAGCGCCGCGCCCGCCGCGCCCACGCGCGCCGTGCGCCCCACGCGGTGCACGTAGTCGGGCACGCTGCCCGGCGCCGTCCACTGCACGATCCAGTCCACGCGCGGCAGGTCCAGGCCGCGCGCCGCCACGTCCTACGCACACGCCACACCACACACATGCATACATACATACATACATACATACATACACACTGATCCCATCTCTGGGCGACGTACGTAAATCCCGGGAGGAGTCACGCCCGGAGTTCACACACACACGGTTGACTCGCTGATTGATTGGTGATTCCGGACGAGTCAACTGCTCAGGTTGTTACTCCCGTAAGAGTAGTGCATGAGTTTTGTCCTCGGAAGGTGCCAATGATCTTCCTCCCACGGACCCGGTGACGACCCACACGGTCGGTTTAATTCACTGATTGGTTGGTGGGTGCGTCAACTGCTCAGGTCGTTACCCCTGTATCCGTAGGGTATGAGATTTCTACTCAGGAGGTGGCGGTGATCTTCCCGCAGCTGGATGAGGAGTTCAGGTGTTGACCTACACTTCAGCAAGCGAGGTTTTCCCAGATATATCCCACCAGCGCATCTCCTAACACGTGTGCTAGTGTAGGGCATGCGAATGTAAATGTGTGGAAGTAAGGGGTGAGGACATATGAAGGAAGGAGGGAAGATTGGGCGCGATCCGTGGCCCGTTTGTTTGTGGTACTGCTCCAGCATTAGCCTGGTGTTGATCAGACAAACCACGGTAAAAGCAGTTTTCAGAGAAGCAGGCCGCCAGAATTCTCCTCCAGACAGCAGCTGAATTCGACCTAGTTGACTGAGAAGTATCGAAAATACTGCCACGGGACTCGAACCTTAAAGACTCCTGGTCAGATACACTGCAGTGCCATCAGTTGATGTCCTGAACCACCGTAGGCAATACCTACACGTCCTCCTTTCACTCAATCACGAGAATTAGGTAAATGACGTACGCTTATTAACACTTCTGACAATAAAAGTTCCTACTAAATGAATTTTGATGCTTTACAATTGCACCATTAAGCTTTGAGTAATTGCAGGTCAAAATTGTTAGTGGACGTTTGTCAATACCAAAGAGGGCGGAAGCAAAGATAATCTCACCAAACATGCCGGGCAAGACAAAGCAGGCAGGCCGGGCGGAATATTCGATAATTTATTGCTGATAGACAGCTGGGATTGTTTGAAGGGTGAATGAATTCGTTTATCACGGGTCACTCACCATATGGCTGAAATTAACAACTTGGTCATGGTGTCGGATGGGCATGCAGGTGGAGATTGTAATAATGACGAACGGGTAAAGCTAGTTTCAGTCACCTCCTAGTCTGCCTCGTGGATTTTGGCGAGTTTAGGTAGATATGGACGTAACTGGGCGAACTGGGCATAGCCGGAAGGGGCCGGACGAGGCTGGACGAGGCTGGACGAGGCTGGACGGGGATGGACGGGATTGGACGGGGTTGCACAGGGTTGAACAGGGCTGGGAGGGGTCGGGTGAGGTTGGTTCGGATTGGGTGGGGTTGAGCGGAGTCGGATAAGGTTGGGCGGGGATTCGGCGAGGCTGTG
>BOPP01000032.1:5722321-5739128 GCA_017312745.1 Gryllus bimaculatus
GGTGGCTCAGACAAACTACACTGTCAGGTATTGCCGCGTTAACTTTAATGTAAATTACGTTAAAGTAATTATCGTGATTCTACATTAAATTTAATGTACTCATGTAGATTACGAAGTAAGAGTCACAGCTTTATGGTCACATCTGAAATGAATGAATGATCTCGATGGACTGGTGATTATGAATATACGATATGAATGATGCGAGGTAGGGAAAAGGAGAAAACCTCTACATTCAATCTACACAGGTTTTAACTTACACATTAAATTTCATGTGATGAGAATGATGAGAGATAGGGGAAACGGTAGACGCTCTACATTAAATCTACTCTGATTTTAATTTCTACATTAAATATAATGTACAAATATATTAAGCACTTTTTAATATACAAAGTTACATTAAGTTTCATGTACAATACACTTCCTTACGTAAAATGACATTTCTGACAGTGCACCTGGAAAGTGTGAACGATGACACAAAAGGAAAGTAGCAAAACCAGATCACTGTCAGAAAGCCAAATAAATGTACATGGATTGGGAATGGGGGGAATGTACATGGGTTGTGAGATATCGTTGAATGGTCGAAATTTCAGAAGCTGGTTTAAAAATAATGTTTTCATACGTAAAACAATTTAAAACCTTTTGTAAAATTATGTTAATTTACTTTTCCGGGTAAAATTATAACATAAATCATTTTACTGTGGCATCGAAACACACTCGTGGATAGTTCAAACGTAAAGTCAAACTTCGTTCTGATGGGCTGTGACAGAGACGAAGTCTGACGATTTCGTATTTATTGCTGGGGGAGAAAATGCCATGCCTCCGATGTTTGAGGCAATTTTTACATGAGATAGTGAGACCCAATTATAGACAATATTGTTTTCTTTATCAGAAAGATATACCCGATATACCTCCATTTAAAATTTCGTGCAACATTTGAATATTAATCTCTAGTGTTTTGAATTCACCGGTAAAACGCCAGCCTGTATTTGTAGGTTTTATGAGCATGCTTTATTTCACGTTTCACCAGAGGTTGGGCACATTCACCCGGATGAGAACAATTAACACTTCGCTTCAAAAACCAGAGGTAGTCTTTTCTTGGTAACAGTACCAATCGCTTCCTGAATTTAGTTTTAGAAAAGTTTTCAATTGTCCATCACGATCCACCCACCGATAGCTTTCGTTTTAGTATCCCACTTTGTTGACTTCTTGGGGGGTTCATGTCTGTCTTTTGGGTGTAACATGATGACAACGTGTACAATTTTAACGGATGTTTATTCCAAATACTTGAAATTAGCTTCCTGTTTAATAAGCTCATTTAATTCCGTCGGAACCAATGTTCGAACTATCGCTACGCTGCTACTCGCTTCACCAAGTATCGCCGGCAATCGAGTTCGAGCAAGTTGGGCGCACTGAAAGACGAGGCATAATTTCGAATTTCTCAGTGATGGACTATCGAGCGATCACACTCAGTCACTCAAATCTCACCTGTAATGAGTTAATCGCGCGAAGACACGAAGAAAAATGGGTCGTGTAGGAAAGCCTGTGAATTAAATGTCGAGAACGCTTTGGCGACTGGTTTCTTTCTCGTGAATGGACATCATCTGTTCGAAGAAATTCGATTACCAAGTAACTCACTACCGCATGTCACCTAGCTTCACATCCGGATGTAATGTTAAATCTGCGCGAGCAGACTCATGTTCACAAGTTCATCACAGACCGATAAATATGTCACAAGTCAATCACAGAAGAATAATATGATCCGACTGGTGCTTCTGAGGGGACAGAACGCGACAAACAGCGTACATAGATAGGAAAGTTTCTATCAGTACTGTCTGCATGATGCAAGGGTTACCTGTTATAGAGAAATTACTTACTATACGGAAGGGACCGCTTTGACAGCTCCTGCTGGCATTATAACTGCAAGTTACGTCCATGCACTCATTCGTTCGTTTACAGTTAGTTCATTTGTAATTAGCGTGATCACTATCTCTTTCAATCCCATCACCCTGCATGCCGTGCATTTGTTTCCCGACCTGTCAAAATACTCCTTTCTTACAGTAACTCCTCTATACCAGAAAATCGGGTAGCCTCTTTTGAGCACGTTCTCCATGCAAGGGATTTCCATGGGACGCACTTTTGAGTAGTTTCTCGCATACGAGACCAAACATTTGGCTCACATTTTCTACTGCATTTATGTTATTTTCCGTCTGTTTTTCTGTCTCTGTTCTTTGCGTTTTTACGAAATTTGTGTCTCGTAGCGGCCACTCCGCGCCTAAGGGACTGTACTTCGATCATAAAACCATTTAGATTCACAATCCCAAGTTGTATAATTCGGAAATTTACTCCGATTAAAACAGAGAGTCCCCTTCAAAGTCTCGAGAAGGCAAGAGAGGGGAACACTGATATCCCTTATTTTCCCCAACCAGGAATCTCTTACCAGCGGAGCAGCACCCAGCCGGGACAAGCTCTTAGTTCCTGACGGATCTCCGGACGTGTGTGCTTGTGTAGTGCGTGTGTAAGGGGACAGGATAGTACAGGGAAGAGGTAGGAAAGATCGCGCGCGGTCCGTGGCCCGTTTGTTAGGGTACTGCGCCGGCATTCGCCTGGCGTTGATCGGAGAAACCACGGAAAACTAACGATCAGAGCAACCGGTTGCTAGAATTGTCATTCAAAGAGTGGCTGAACTCGACCTAGCTACGTACTACTTTTTAGTATATTTTGCGATCATGTGTTATCCTCAATAATTAATGCATTATCTAATCACTAGAATTCTCCTCCAGACAGCGACTGAATTCGACCTAGCAAACAAGCTCGTGCTTTTGTCAGAGAAATTAAGAAAAGAAGCTAGAAGTTGAAAATCCTAACGCCATGGGGACTCGAACCTAGGACGTCCCGATCAGAGGGACTGCACTGACATCAGTCGATGCCCTGAGCATTCCCTCCCGGAGCGAGTGGAACAAGACGCGTCGCGTGAGGCATCGACGTGTCACCGGCGTACGCCTCAAACATTCGAAACAGAAAATAAAAGCGTACGCCTGTATTCGCATTAGCTTAAAAATAATCGTGCGTCCTAGAACAAGGAGCGCGGAGGGGAGGGGGGAGGCAGCGGGTGAGGCTCCACCCACCGCGCCCGCATTCCGTCGGCGCCACGCCCCTCCAAGCCAGCCCGCCCGCCCTTTATTAGTGGACGCCCGCGGCCCGAATTTATTGCACCGCCTCTGCGGCGCCGGGCGGAGGAAGCGGCCGCGATCGAGCCACGCCACGCCACGCCACGCCACTCACACACGCAGATTAGTTTAGAAACGTTAAAGGAATTACGTTCAAGTTAACTATTATTTTAACGGTAATAAAAGCAAAATATTTTATGTTACTTCAATTTACTTATATTCGAAAGTAATATATCTATAAAAAAGAAAGACGGATTGGTTACACCGTTTATAACTCAACAACGGGTGAACCAATTTTAATTATTTTTGATTTGTTGGATTTATCTCCACCCCCAATATCAGAATAACAATTAAAATATCAGAGAAATTGACGAAAAAAAGAACTGAGAACAAAACTAAATATTCATGGCAAATGCAACCCTCAATACACAGCAAGATTTTTTTACTAATCGCTAAAAATAACTCTAACGAAGCGTTGGAAGGCATTAAAAAATAAAATTTTGAGGCCGCCTCAAAGAAACGTAGCTCATACCGTAATCGACAGGATGAGATCTACTTGGACATTCTATTACATTTTTCCTGGTTCGACGCTTGTCGAACCCCACCTGCTCAGAGACGTGCATAATCTGCAACTAAATGTCTATGAGATGGACAGAGAGAGAGAGAGAAAACGAGAGAGAGAGAACGAGAGAGAGAGAGAACGAGAGAGAGAGAGAGGGAGAAAGAAAACGAGAGAGAACGAGAGGGAGAGACAAAACGAGAAGGAGAGACGAAAGAGAAAACGCAGAGACGAAGAGAGGGACGGTGAGACAAAGGGATAGGAAAGGAGAAAGAGGGAGATGAAAGTCTGCCGGGTTGCGCTAGTTTAAAATATTGTTAAAAAAAGTTTATACAAACAGCTCTAACATCAATTTAATAACATTAATTTGGCGTTCTGAACATATATTAAGAAATTAACGTAATTTATTCTAACAACAAATATCTGCTATAAAAATTCTAATTATTAATATATACTTCGAAAAATATCATAAAGTTATGTCAGGTTGTGGAAAATTGATTTGGAGATTTCAACGGATATACTTGTACACGTTTTGGGTTCCCTGATACGGAAGAAGTGGTGAGTTTTATTTCTTTTGTCTCCAAAAAACTTTGTCTATCTCTCTACCTGGGTGTCCTTTCATTTTGAACTACACAAACGCCTAAGCTATTAGTAGATTTTTTCAAAAGTAATATTCCCTTATCGAATTGGATCGTCTGAAATCCCTCCGATTTTTGAAAAAACATTCTTCAAATTTTGGGGGTACTTTGTGTAACACAAATTCGAATTATCTGGCGCTTTTTTTGCTAAAGAGATTCCTTCACAAGATATCAGGTCGCAATATAGCAACGCGGCGTCACTAAGGTTTAAAATTTCTTGAATTCTCATTTTTGGGCGATAATGTTCTTTGCTGAATGGAACGCAGTTTTGGATTGAAACATTTGTGTTGAATTAAAAGAATTAGTTGCTCGCACCTAATCTTATAGGATTTGTATTAAGTTTTATAAGTGTTGGGTGAGATGTGGTAATATAAACATATATTGCCTTCTTTTATTACGTTACCCTCATACATGCGAGAAAGTACGAACTCTTGTAGCCCCACTAGTTAAATGTCACATTCGGAAATATTTATTGATAAATATTATTCCGTTTTATTCCAAAATTGAAGCAAACCCTGCTGAAATTTTCAATAAGTCTCATATGTAAAACCCTAAAGAATAAAAGTAGATTAATCTGAATCATCATCAAAAATGATTTAACGCATACCCTAAAATGCAATAAATTATTAACACCGCATAAATTTGAAAGTTACCGGTACAAGTATGATCGTATAAACAAATCTTGGAAACTCGAAATGGATTAATTGAAGGAAGTTAATGACAGAGATAACTATGACTCTGAAATCGCTTTCTACAAAATCTTAATGACCGCTGTGTCCGGAACAAGAACTGGCATTCCCTCGTTACTCTTGTGATATATCGTACACTGAAATGCATATTGAGCAGTCGAATAAACCTGCAAAATTCATGAAGTTTTTACAATTCGTACATATCGTACGACCTGTAATGGCTACGCCCTGAGACGTCACATACAGAAATGATAGACTCTGCATTAGGCTTCCTTCTGAGCAAGCACTTACAGGCCACTCTACGTAGTTTTCATAGATAATTACATTTCACGACCAACATTTTCTGGCTGGAGAGTATCGCGTGGCACATTTGATTCAAAAGTTGTAACGATAGACTGTATCCATTCTGTCGTTTATTACTAAACACAAGAGTATCCTCACAAGTAAAACGATAACGAGCTCTAGCAACATAGAAATGTTGGTAAAACATTTCGCTGGGATCCCAAGACTATTGCTTCCCGAGGTTGACGATGTAAAAATCCTCTTTGATCGGCATGAATTCTAAACACTACGTTCGTCATTACCATTACTACGCTCTCGTACAAGAATGAGGAATCAATACTTGCTGACGAAATACCCGCTTCCCAAGAAAGACATAAACAGAAATATCCCACTTCCCTGGAGATATTGTTTGAGCAACTAAAAACTAGCTTGTAACTTCCGAAATATTATTAATAATTCACACTTAAGTCAAAATGAGAGTTAATGGGTATGATTGAGAAAACTCACAGATATCACAAAATCTATTTCATTTCAATCAAACATAACAGACAAGTTTCTATAATGTAATTTCCTTAATCATTAAGCGTGCGTTACTTTCTTTGAACAATTGAAACAAAATATAATTCATCTACAATTAAAATAATAAAACATTTTATAAATATTATTAACATTTAAATACAATTCAATAATAAAATAGTAATTATTAGTTCATGGGGGCTCGCTGTTGAGAAGAAATATTGTACAGAATGTCCATGAATCGTTATGTAAAACTAGTGGTGCTACAGAATGGCACAGACTTTCACGTATCAGTTTTCTATTTCCTTTGGTTAGCTATATGAACTTGCCATATCTTGCCAGCAACAATCTATCGCCACACAACATACAGTTTTTTGATATTTTCTTCAATTTTTTGGTTTCCTAACAACAGAACGGAAATATTATTTTAAGAATATTAAACAGTTAACTGCGTCCTAAATTGCAATTTTCTTTTTAGAAAACGGAGATGTTTTTAAATAACTGGCTACCGTAAATTCAAAATTTGAAGCTATATTTCAACCGAAAAAATTTCATTTCCGACATTTGAGGCAGAACCGACTACTGTAAGAACCACCAATGGAATTATTAAAATCTCCTACACATTCAACGATACTTTTCAAACATTGAGATCTTAATGTAACACAGAAGAAACAAAGAATGGCCCATATTGAGAGCCAATTATCTACATAAACAAATAATAATAAATTTCTTTGAGTTAAATCCAAATGCTAAAGAAAATAGAAAAGAATAAGTTCGGTGGTATAAAGATTAGCGTTTCGGGTTGTAGTACTCACGTTGCAGGTTCAACCCCGACGGAAGCCGTGGATTTTTAAGGGCGAAAACATCCTTCGGAGGGAAGTAAAGATGGCTGTCCCTTGTTGGCTTTAGTAAAATATTCTCGATTGATGATATCATTGATTTAAATCTGAATCGCCTGTTTCGGCGCCAGAGATATCTTCTTACGTAAAATAAGGGACTAATTAAATTCTAGAATCCGAAGTGGCCACTGCGAATTCGAATCGTATGCAACTATTTAAAAAAAGCCCCTCTCCCATTTGTGAATTTTTTACTATCCCTACGCTACTTAAAATATACCGTATAATTAACCAATGCCTATTTTACAAACACAGGTTTGTAGAAAAATATTAGAGTTAATTTTGGAATCCCTTGATTACCCAGAAAAAAATACAATTTTGTGAAGAATTTGAAATAACAATGATATCTATGGCTTTCCGTTACAGACAGGTGATTGCTACAAATATAAAACATCAGCTGTCCCGATAACCGCAGCTGCAGTTACACAAATAACGAAGGGCATTGGATTGACAGGGGGTTTCCCGCAGTCCATCCACTCAAAGAACACGGGCTTGTTTCCAATTAAGAGCCCACCGCTTCTTCGCTTCGGCAAGGAGCGTCCGGAACCGAAGGCGTGAAGGCGCTGGCTGGGAACGGAGAATCGCGAGGCGGCGGAATGTAGTCGAAGGCCACACACAGCGGAAAGGAGGTGATTTGCAAACCTTCACTCGGCCGCTCGACGACACGCGAAGACTGCGCCAATCACGCCAGGCGGCCAGCCCCTTACTATTCTAGAGTACCGGCAGCGTATAAGCGACTGTTCTCTCGCCACATGCTGTGGTACGTCTGTGACCTGCTCTGAAGCAGTCAGCTTCCGAGGATTTGTTTACTCTCTCACAGCCAGGGTATCAGCATTCTGTCTCAGGTAGTCGCGGAGGCGATAAGGTACGGCTTGGGCGAAGGTTATGAAAACGATATCAAGATGTGGGATTGCCTGTCGGTAAGATGTAAGGTTTTGAGATTCTGTGGTAACAGCGCATTGTACTGTCGGAGTCGCGTATTCGCTACCAGTACTGTATGATTTATTTAACCGTGCACTTGACGAAAAGCAACTGCTCACGGTTTCATCCAAACGGGAGGTTTGAACGTCCCCATAGTGAACTACTTACTAAAGCGCCATATAAGCTACATTGGATGAAACCGCAACAGCTGATTTACGTCAAATGCACGACTAAGTAAATCGTAGTATAGGTCAAAATTAACCCAGGGTTGCCACTCGGTTCTTGGATCAAATTTCCCTGGTTTTCTTTTGGGTTTCCCAATAATTGATTAGTGACTTCGGGTTGATCAACTGCTAAGGTCATTAGTCCCGTAAGGTCAGTGCAGCTTTTTCCTCGTGAGGAGTCGGTGATATTCCCCCAATGAATACTGAGATCCGGAGAAGACCTACCCCGTCGGCTAGCGGGGTTTCTCCAATCAGTACCTCCCATCAACAGGGCACCGCCTTGCCCGGGACAAGCTCTGGTCTCCCGACATGTGCGGTAGTGACAAGAAAGAGGAAATCTGTCTGTGGCCCATTCGTTAGAATACTGCTCCGGCATTCGCCAACTGTTGATCGGAGAAACCACAGAAAACTACCGATCAGAGCAGCCGGCCGCTAGAATTATCCTCCAGACAGAGACCGAATTCGTCCGAGCAATGAAGGTACGTAGTGTCGAAAATCCTGCCATTATCAGCATTTGTATCCCGATCAGTGGCACTTAAGTGACACGTTCGTGCCCCGAACCACGATGACGAAAGACGAATACGGTGGTTTTCTAATGCATATTTTTAAATTTTTTCTTTATAAGATTTATAGTTTCACATTACTTAAAGAAAATATTAACGCTACCTGACACAAGTCATTCTCTGATTTCGCCGTGACAATGTACAAATTAACAATATTTTTCCGATGAATAAAAACTGTGGAAAACGTAACGCTGACCTAATATTTCTTAGACATATCTAGTTTTTTATACGTCTCAAAATGTTTCCACACTACTAACGGTATTCCAAATTCCCTGATTTTTCCAGAGCAATAAAATTCCCTGATTTTTTTCCGGTTTCCCAGTAAGTGGCCACTCTGTAACCCCTGCGCTACACCGTCCTATCACGCCACGTTTCCCGACTCAACGCCTTCCGCCGCGCGACGGCAATCTTCGCCATCCCCGCGCCCACCGAGAGACGCTGCGGTCGCGCCCCGCTGGAGCTGACAGGCGGCGTCGCGGGCGCAATCTGGTGCCCATTTCATGGCGGCGGCGCCTGAATGTTAACTCTCCTCCGTTCCGCTCCTCCTCGCCGCGCCGCGCCGCGACGGGGCCAGCTCTTTTCTCGCGTTCGTCGGATTTTGTCCGATGCAAATCCGAGAGGGGAGGCCCTCCCTTCTTTCTTTCTTTTTTTTTTCTCCCCGCGTGCATTCCTTCGGGACGGCGGCGGCGGTCGGGGAGGATAACGGAGGGAGCGGCGCGAGCGGGAAGAGTCTGTGAAGCGGGGAGAGAAGAGAACAGCTCACACGCGCTGCGAACAATGACGGACAGAGAGAAATGCGTTATTAAGAAGTGGAAAGAATCGCGGTGCAGGGCGGCAGAGGGCGGAGTAGCAACGGGAGTGAAGCGAGGTGGGGACGGGTAGGAGAGGCCGGGATGGTGGGGAGGGGTTGAAGCGTGGCCGAGAGGCGGGGAGAGAGTTTGGGACCGGTTTTGAATCGGACGGGAGAGACGTGCCCTGCCGAGGAGAGGCGCTGGGAGCAAGGGCCGAGGGAAATGGATTAACTGGGCGAGGGGCGGAGAGGGCGAGGCGGAGAGGCGCGGGCGGGACGGGGCGGGACGGGGGCGGGGGGGCGGGGCGGGACGGGGCGGGACGGGGCGGGACGGGGCGGGACGGGGCGGGACGGGGCGGGACGGGGCGGAACGGGGCCCGGGACGGGGCCGGGACGGGGCCGGGACGGGGCGGGACGGGGCGGGGACGGGGCGGGACGGGGCGGGACGGGGCGAGACGGGGCGGGGACGGGACGGGACGGGAACGGGACGGACGGAACGGAGCGGCGAGACGGTGCTGAGCGGGGTGGATCGGGGCCGTCTGGGGTGGAGCGGAACAGGGCGGAGTGAGGCGGAAGGGAGCGGGAGGAGCGGGGCGGCGGCGGACGACGCATTGATAACGTGCAGGGGGAACGTCCCGGCCAACACTAGGCACAGAGGACTGCCAACACGAAAGGAATTCTAAGGCAGTCAGATTGCAACAGTAGCAGGCCGCAACGTTGAAATCGACATACGCCTACGTTAGAAGATTGCAATGAAGAAAAATAAAACGGCAATAAGAATTTTATGTACTCGATTTAGGAATAACTATGCATAACAATGAAACATTATTAGTGCATTACAACCTGATAAACTGTTCAATAAAACAATCGCTTTTGTCTAAGTTTCCCTCCCAGTTATTTACATAAGCTCTAACTACGTAAGTTACGATGTTGGGTTAAGACCAAGATGAATCAACGGGAAGTAAAATATATTTGCTATTTATACTTCACATTGATGATTCAAAGAACTGTTGTCACAATATTTCACACCAAACTCGTATAAAGAATCCCTGACCGGTAAAAGTCCTGTAAGTTTTGGAAAGTACAAGTAACTTATAGGCACAATAACGAAGTGCAAAATGAGCCAATAGCGGACGTTAAAATTGTTATATCAGCCTTTGTGAATATTTTCGAAGGGTTTATTGTGTTCGGTTCTGCATGCACCCTGGACATCAGAATTCTTTTGCCACAAAACCGCGAACGTTCATGTTAAAATTCAAACTGAAATTTTATATTTTGGCACTAACGTGTTTAGTCATTTGCACGGCGCTCTTAAATCTAACAACGTGCGTAAGTTATATCTTGCTACGAATCATATAGTATTGTAGGCTTTCACGGCCGGAGTCAATAGAAAGTAGATTTTCCGGGCTGGTAGGCCGTGGTCCACCAGCCTGAAAAATCTAGCTTCTATTGCTACGAATCGTTATGCTTGTACGAACTGAAGAATAACTCGCAGGAGTGTATCTCTACTGCACCCATTCGTACGTATTTCTGAGTTTCCTCTAGCGCCTCGCGTTTAATAACACGGCGTAAGCAGGTAACCATCGTACATTCAGCTGTTTGAAAACCGCTGGAGACAACGCGTACAACAAGTTAACGATCACATTCTGGAACCTTTCAGATGCTCGACTTCCAACGCGCCAGAAACGCGACGTAATGAATTACTGATTACTTCCGTAACGGTCCATGCTACCTGAAGTCGAGGTGGCATTATCTACGGTTCTTGCTCCCAGCGATTACCGATGCGATACGCCACTACAGCGTCACTGTTTTTCTTCGAGGAAGACGTGGAGCAGGGGGCTAGCTGTTCAGTGCAGGATGAACTCGACGATTTGGTAAACAAGAACGCAAGGAAGGGTAAAAGCGTGACACGGAGAGCCAATGCGCCTGCATGGTGGTTCCTCCGTCAGGGGCGCTCTCCTCTAAACGCAGTTTCTCCATTCCGACAGCCATCACCCCATTTTCTCCAGTCCGAAAGGGGACTGTCTCTCAGAAACTCGTTTGCTTTTTCTTTTTCGACAGGCAACTCTATCTTCAAAACGCATTTTCTTCATTCCGACTTGCGGTGCCCTCTTCTAAACGCAGTTTCTCCATTCCGACAGGATGCGTTCCCTTCGCAACGCATTTTCTTCATTTCGAGAGGGTGCGTTCTCTTCAAAATGTATTTTGTCCATACCGATAGCCGGACCCCTTTCGAAACGAATTTTCTCCATTCCGTAAGGGGACTGTCTCCACGAAACTCTTTTTTTCTTTTTTTCCTTTTTCGACAGGAAACTCTTTCTTGAAAACGCATTTTCTTCATTCGGAGAGGAACGCTTCCCTCGAAACACATTTTCCACATTCCGACTTGCGGTGCCCTCTTCTAATCGCATTTTCTCCATTTTGATAGGATGCACTCCCTTCGCAACGCATTTTTCTTCATTTCGTGAGGGTACGTCCTCTTCAAAATGTCCGACAGATAGCACCCGCTTCGAAACGAATTTTCACCATTCCGAAAGGGGACACACTCTTCGAAACTTTTTCCCCCCTTTTCGATAGGAAACACTTTCTTCAAAACACAATTTCTTCATTCGGGCAGCAATGTCCTTCATCAAACACATAAGGAAGTTTTGGACACCTTAGGCGCCAGCGATCGACAACAATCGTGATTTTCTGCACACGCGCAGATGCACAGAAGTATTGCGAAACATGAACTACATCAACTACAACAAAGGGCGCTCTCTTCGAAACTACGCATTTTCTACATTTGCAGAGAGGCCGCTCTCTTCGAAACGCATTTTCTACATTTCAAAAGCACGGTTGCCAGATTGGGTGGAATTCCTCGCTTTGCGCTGGAAAACGGGTCTCTCTCGCCAGACAAAAATTGATGTCGCGGAATACCACACAATGGGCGGAAATTAATCGAAACATGTGCGGTTTTGGGCCGCTTTTCAGATTACGCAAGAAATTTTCAAAAAAGAACAACGTTGACAGTGAGTTTGATTTTTTTAATTTTTTACAAAGTACATGATTTTTCATTAACCATTTGTAATTCGATCAAATTTACACTGAGAAGTAAGTAATCTTAGTTTTTAGACCTCTAGTACGATAGGGTTTCTTATAGGGCGTGTTCTAAAGACATACACATTTGTTGTGCACAATATGAGTACATTATGTATCACATTGGCAGTCTTTGGGTTAATTTTAGAACACGACATTTACAATTTGTCATCTTTTGGAAGTACAGTTTCACTGTCGGCACTTTCCATTAAGCAACAGGAAATATGCATGCATAAGCAAGCATTTCTGTAGTAATATTTTTACGCGCGAATATTTAAGAGGAATAAGGAGAGTAAAAATGGAAAATGGTGAAACTATTTTATCCTTTGAAGTACTCCTCTTATCAGCTGTAGTAATAAGAATAGTCATAATTTTTTTTAATATTATGATATAACAAAAGGCATCACATTTACATAAATATTATTATTAATTATAACGTTCAAAAACAAAAACGTATAACTAATTAAGCATTTCATAGGGCCACTATCTCAAAAACAATCTAATACAATTGTTTTAATGCAAATTCAAATTCCCCACATGGAAAATTGAACTTTTCTTACTTGGTGGAATTGGACGTATTTACGTCCACCTAAGGGCGGATGTTTGTACGAAGCATCTGGCAACCCTGTTCTATAGAGGGCGCTTTCTTCGAAACGCATCTTCTAAATTCCGGGAGTGCTGTCATCGAAATACATTTACTACATTTCCGCAGAGGGTGAGCTCTTCCAAACTTCGGATTTTCTACATTGCCGATCAAACACTCTTCCATGATTTATACATAAAAACAAATTTATTCTTTCAGGGGCGCAATTAGGGTGTGTGCTTAACTACGTTATAAATGCATTTTGTGTGAAATCTAATGTTAAAAACTAAGTCAATGATTTACATACTTTTTTCGGTTATTCCACCAAGAGCCACAAGGTGATTTTGGGGTATCAGAACGTGAGGTTCGTAATCACATTTGTCGGAGGCTCCGGTAATTTGTATATACTTTTTTTTTCTAGTGTTTTTTTTTTTTTTCAGCCGGTTATCCTTTGCGTTCCGACGGGAAGCTTATCTGACCATACACTAGACACCAACATACGTGCATGCTCCTTCGATTTGGGGTTGGCAGAACGCAAGGTCAAACACAACCAAGCCCTAGACGAGACTCGAACCCGCGACCCGTCAAACTGAAGCGCAGAACCGGCACCCGCTCTTCCACCTTGGCCATCCAGGACGGCATTTGTATACACTTTTGTTTTACATACTACAAGTTAGGAGAAGTATGTAAAGTTGTTAATACGAAAAAAAAATCTTAGTTATACAACAAGACACGCGCCACAAAGTGAAAACGCTGCGAGAGAAAATCTCACTCATCACGTATCCTGTCCTACTGAACTAGAACGTCGCAAACACAAATTTCAAGTGAGACCCATTAACTGGTTTTGCCCTTTCCGCGCAGCATTCAACAAAACAAGGGGGCGGGGCCTGGAACACGCGTGCCCCGTCGTCGCCGCCGCTGCTGCTCCTGCTCCGATGCAATCTCAGTCAGGTCGGCGGCCCTTCCTGCGGTGTCGCTCAGACCCCGGTCACAATGGCGTAACCCCTGCACGGGGGAACAATTCAGACGCAAATGGCAATAAAATTGCTGCCGGCCGCTGACGTTACAAAGGAAACCCTGCGGCGGCGTTTGAAACCACAACGCTCTTCGGTCAAGGGCTGCGATTGGTTCGAGACGGAACCACGGGCGCATATCGGGATTCGGGATTCCCCCTGCAATCAGGGGGGCTAACCTTGGCCACGCAACGACCCTAGGTAGAAGGATGGCAGGAAAATGAGAAACGGTGTTTAAATTCGCTCTTCGTTTCAGATATGGATCTCACGGATAATTAATGATGATCGTGGATGCAGTCACCTCAAAAAGTACGCATTAGGTACTATTGGAGACTCATGCCAGATTACTAACTCTACCTTAAGTTCGTGCTGTTTTATGTTGGCTGATAACATACGTCTTACCAGCTAACAATATTTTTAAGACAAGATAGCATAATTTACCGTAATACTATTAAAAGAAAATATTTCTACAAAAATGTAAACATGTCAACGATTCTTCCAAATCCCACCAGTCATTTGAGTGCTGTGAATTCAGAAAAATTGGCAAAGATGGTCCTTGAAATTTTAGTTTACAATTCGGTACCAAAGTAACAAAATTTCACAGTCTCTTTAACAAAACTTAAGAGATTCAATCCAAATAAGTTAATGTACAAACAACAAGCTTTTTTTTACTATAAATAATTGTCACCATCCCGTCACCTTGTTAGACGTAATTACACTCGGAGAATATATTCCGCAATCGTAAACAAATCCAAATTGTGACCACGTCACTGACTAACAATACAATATAATAAATAAATTTGTTCAAAGAATTGGTTGCCCCGACCGTAATCCAGAAAGCTCGGTGTCGAGTCCCAGTCGGGGCAGCCAATTCTTTGAACAAATTTAGTTATTAGCAAGCTTTTTTGGTAACTTGTCATATTTCTTCTAATGAATGACGTAAGTCACGAATTTATAGAGTGATTTGGGAACCAATCTAGTTTGGGGGAAAAGTTCCTTTTCAATTGTTTTCTTTTTTTGTATTGGTACCTCATTGTCCTTTCGACAATGTGCAGTCTGCCAGGACCTTTCACAGTCACACATCACGCCTTAACAGAATTTCTCTCCAATTATACCGTGGGACTTAGGAAACACATGTTTATAGTCTAATAATCTGAACTCGTCTGTATAATTGGCACAGAAAAATCTTCGAAATATTTCCGAGCAGTCGGAATACGAGTGCCAAAGACGCTTACTCACCGTGCATAGGAGGACGCCGCAGTCCGCCGCTCGAAAGGTCTGGAACACCAGGGTCCGCTCCTAGAAACACCAAATAAGATTCACCATCGCGCCCCGGGCCAACGGACCCGGTGCGTCAAGGAAACTCGGAGCCATTCCTTGTGCTGCTATGCACTGGGCAAGACTTACCCATAGTATTATTAGCAAGTCTACTCAAATTTCTTTCGATAACACCTCATATAAATGTCTTGAAATTTCTACATGGTATAAAAATATTTGATGCATTGTATAGAATTGCATAAATGGTCACTAATGACCTTGCAGCTCATGTGACCAAAAATAATTAAGTTCGTTTTAAAACGAAGACTTTCTCGTATTAGTTTCCTAATGTCTCTCTGGTCTGGGCTAGCTTTTCGGTTTTCTCCATACAACCCAAAATGTCGGTCGGAATTATTACTTGAAATTACAAGTAAATCAAATTTCACCAAGATAGTCATAGCGAACGCAGGCTTAATGTGAGGCAGGACGTTTAAACAATAGGAGTCTAGAAAATTATGTCTAAACCAGGGCAATTTTTAAACAATTATTCTGTTCAACACGGCTCCATTTTTTTTCTTTAAATTAAGAAATAAACGATAAACAAAGAATTGTTAGTCCCATTTTCGGCTGACACTTTATTTTTGAAAATTATGAACAACAAAACATTAACATCGAAAAAGTGCATTACTGATAATTAAGGTTTTTTGTAAAATGAAATGTATTAAAAAATAATTATTTAAAATTTTCGAATTTACAAATTCAAATTTCACGCACTTTTAGGCTAGAATTTTACACGAAATATCAGGGTGAAATGTAACAGTAAAATGCCGCGACACAAACTGACATTGTCTCCGAATAACCTCCGGGTATATGAAACGGAGTTATGCATTGCCGAATCAAAGTAATGTTTTACCTTTTAATGAATTAATTTTTCGTGCTACATTTGGTAATGAGTAATCGACATGATGACTGAAGTGTGTTGATGGACACAAATTGCGGAATTACTATTTTACGTAAACATTCCTGACGCCAAAAAGTAACACCACTACGTATAATTGTAAACAGAAATCACATTTTATTTCTCACAACACTGATGAGCGTTCTAACATTTTTCAGCTTTTCTGAGTTAAGTCAGAGTCAAGTAATATTACAGCTGTAAGTTACGTAATCAAAAACGCTCAAGAAATATTCTAACAAAACTTGATAATTTAATAACAATGTCCAAAATGTTTGTTAATATCAATAATAAAAGTCTCATCTCAAAATAGTAGCACGCGACTTTCACAGATTCTCCCCACCTGCAAGTCCATATGACGTATTCACGATTCAGCACCGTGGCGCCATCCGGCGAGTTGCACGGCAACTTGGTGGAGTAGGCACTGCTTAAGCCAATTTAGACTGCACTATTTTTCTTGTCCGGAGACGTAGAAAGAACGACGCGTAGGCCGTTCATAAGCAAACATATTATACTGTATACAGAACAAACTAATTTTGAAATGTTTAAAACGTAATTGACACATGATCCTACAAATAATTCCCATTATCAAAGAATAACGAATAATGGAAAGTGAATTTGATAATTTTTGCAGCTTCTATTTCATGCCGATTCTCTTTTTTTGGCCAGTTGGGGG
>BOPP01000032.1:5748683-5787563 GCA_017312745.1 Gryllus bimaculatus
CGTGCTTGCTCCGAATGTTGGTACTACATATTCCGAGACATCCTGTGTAACGGAACCACCCCAACCGTGCATGCCCTGAATGTTGGTGCCACATACTCCGAGACATCCTGTGAAACAAGGAGACCCACCTGGCGACGTCGCGCTCGTAGCCCATGTCGAGCAGCAGGTCGGCCTCGTCCAGCACGAGGTACTGCACCTTGTCCAGCCGCAGGCTGCGCGTGTGCTGCACGTGGTCGAGCAGGCGGCCGGGCGTGCCCACGAGGATCGTGATGCCCTTGCGCAGGCGCGCCTTCTCCGACTTGCGCTTCTCGCCGCCCACCAGGCAGCCCGGCACCAGCCGCATGAACGGCTGCCGACAAGCAACGCACTCACGGTTAACGCATTTCCATTACGGGACAAGAGGGCATTTCTTATAAAAAAAAAAGAGGACACTTCATATAAAAAGGTTTAATATAATAATTTATTTTTCTTTAACGAAAAATACTACTGACAAAATAAAAACTTCTATTGTTAATTAGATCGCTGGTGAGGTAAATACCTTCTATTATTTAAGTATAATCAATAAAAGATGATATCTGGTATCAACAATTTATTTCGCTGATGTTCGTTTCGGTCTCGTAGCGATTATCCTCAGAGCTAAAATTTGAAATAAATTATATTAATAAACAATTGGGGATAGGTTTACACATTAGCGATAAGTAACAATTAGGGATAACTGTTTATCAATATAATTTATTTCGAATTTTAGCTCTGAGGATGATCGCTACGCAATCGAAACGATCATCAGCCAAATAAATTGTTGATACCAGATATCATCTTTTATTGATCGTACTTAAATTTCAATTATTGTCATCACTTTCATAAGCACCCGAAAGATCACCTTCATTATCATTGCTGTATATTCAGCAA
The DNA here is from genome assembly GCA_017312745.1 of Gryllus bimaculatus. Classification (NCBI taxonomy): domain Eukaryota; kingdom Metazoa; phylum Arthropoda; class Insecta; order Orthoptera; family Gryllidae; genus Gryllus; species Gryllus bimaculatus. Next base: position 5,749,593 of record BOPP01000032.1, read on the forward strand.
TATAGAATAAACCAGGATTTCATTAAGGAAAAAATGTCTATCTTGATTATTGTAGTTTTAGGGGGGAAAGGATTTGAACTTTCGGAATTTTCAAAAAATCAGGGATTTCAACGAAAATTAGAACCGTGCCATTTCTTTAAGAGTTCCTCACGCACACCGAGGCAAGTTCAATCCAAACTTTGAAGCTATTTTTGAGATTTTTTTGAAAATATTGAGACTTTACGTAAAGTACCGCCAAAATCAAAATATCAGTTATTAATTCGCACTGCCTTGAGTTCGTTCATGTCGTTCGGAGAATACCAATTTTGAAGAAAATCGCGCTAGCGTTGACCACAGACGGACGGACAAACGTTTTGCGGTCAATTGATTTTTCGGTATCAAGGCCCCACATGACATAGATTCTGGCTATACAAGGTTTTAGAGGATTTCTTTCTATATTTAGCAACTGGATTTATCCACTTCTTCGTTTCCAAGGCCCACCAATAGATTTTCTGCCGACAATTCTCAATTTCCCCACTGCATCGCCATACTTTCTCTAAACTGAGTTCACAGAACGCCAGAGATAAAAACAAGAAAAAAAATTGAAGTGCACAACGTGGCATTCAAGCGTTATTCAGAAATTATTCAAAAAACTCGCAGCAAAACGCAGTTACTTCAGATTTAGCCCACTCATAAACTCTCAGAATCGTCGAGACGCTTTCCTCGACAAAATCCAGCTACTACCAACGTCTGGTGTTGTACATGAAGGCATTCGTCTTCCCAGCCTACTGTTTCCAAGCGTTTTACACGCCGTATGAAGGTTAGCGTCATCTGATCTTATCGAGCGAGGTTTTTTGTACATACAATAGAAGCAACTAACTTGTTTTTAATTGTAAAATAAATGCTTATAACGCGTATGTAATCAAAGAGGTAACTATCACACGTTATCTCATTGAGTGACGAAATATGAGCTTCATGTGAACTGGGAAATTCCCTTTTACGAAGTAGCTAGCTACCATCCATCGAAAACTGCGTCTGAAATTCCACAAGTTTCATTTAAACGCCCTTCAGGAAGTCGTTTAATAAAAATTACGTAAATTGTTCATGAATACTGCCTATGTAAAGTTTCCTTTCTTACATCAACATAATGTAAATGATCCATTCGTGATCTGAAGTGACACACTGGCATTAAACAAAAGTTTACCAATCACAGAGAAAATGTCTAAGAACGTTTAAAATGAAAAACCTACTTATACTCTTCTTGCAACAAAGAAACCCTTATAACTGGAGTTTTCTGGCATTCAATTCAGGTCAAAGACAGACAAATTTCATACTCCAGAATAATTGTGTCAAGGTTCAAACGAAGGTCACAAACCCATAACCAATAAAAATTGCTTTAGCAGAACAAGCGAAGAACCCTTTTATTTTTTTATAAAAATATTTATTGGTGGGAGGATAATCGAATGAGTTTTTCGATTTCAATTTCCGTTTTTTTTAAAATAATTATTTTGTGCCTTTAGTTCGATTTGACTCACTAATGTTTTCATCAACTGCAACGCTCAATAGTTCCGTAAGTACAGTGTATGGGTTTTTAACCCTAGGAGGAGGCACTGGTATTCCCGGCCGGATGGCGAGAACCACCGTGCACCGACGCGCACGCCGACATGCGTGGTTTTCCAAAACCAGGTATCTTCTACCCGATTTTATCCGAAACACTGAAGCCATAATCCGTGACTTATGAATACTGCTGCATCGGGACACGGGTTATTGACGCAGTCGCAAATTGTACATTTACATTCACAAATGATGGATGACGAGGTGTGTTTGAGCAAGCTCAATTGCTGCCTCGAGATTCATGGACATCGATGGAACTTCACACCTTGGGGATCATTTTCAAAATGCGAAGCTTCACCCATACTGAATCTTCTTGGCGCCTAAGAGTTTTATTTCGCAGTACCCAGTTGTTTTATACGGTCATGACTTCTTTGCGGAACTCATACAGCAATAGTTATTTACGATACTGATGCAGAACGTAAGTCTTTGGCGTAAGAATAAAATGTTAACGGACGAGGCGATGATAAGAGCTGATGAGTGAAAGGTGTTGAAATGGGTACGCTAGAGACTATTTTATTCGAGTTACATTACTTTGTAGTACGAATTCATGGAAACAAAAGTAGAGTGTACTCTTGGCATCACTCACAAACTGCGAGGCGGCAACCACGTTGATTCATGTTCTCTTTACTTTGACGTACTTCAGTTGTTCTACAGCCATGACTTTTTTTATTACGCGCACCGCAATCATCAATAAACAGTGAATGTAAATACTTCTTTCAATGCGTGAGTGCTGAAATAGTTATTTACGTAACTAGCACACAAAGTGTTTGGCGTACAAATGAGACAAATGACGATAAGGGACGAAGTCGGGCATTTTGAAATGAGTACGCCACAGTCACTTTGGCGTACAGCACAGCAAACAATTTGCAAACAGTAAATATACATAAATTACATAAACATTGCAGAATGACGACCATGGATGAATAATAAAAGAAAATTGGTTCACGTGGTTTGTCATTGTGGGTAAAGAAACCATTAGTTGTGCCAACGTTTCGAAATATTTATTTTCTTCAACAGGGCTAACGTATAAAAACAAATGGACAATGCATAAGAACAAACATTTTAATAAATTGATTCATTAATTAATTAAGACCACACAAAAAAAACGACAAAAAAATTATACACTAAAAACCAATACATAGAACACCAAAACATAGAAAGTACACACCTTACTAATAATCATAAAGGTTAACTCTCATTTCACGCCACCACACCCAACTCTACTTGGATGAGTGAATGTTGAAGAAGTGAGTTGATGAAGAAATTAAATATTTCGAAACGTTGGCACAACTAATGGTTTCTTCACCCACAATGCCCAATCCCGTGAACAAATTTTATTTCAAATTACATAACATTAACATCGTCTTTCTACGCCGTCGCCAAGGCCCGCAGAAGTGGAACTCACCTTGACGAGCTTGAGGAAGCACTCGTAGGTCTGCAGGGCGAGCTCGCGCGTCGGCAGCACGACGAGGGCGCGCACGCCGTCGGCGCGCGTCAGCGGCGGCCGCTGGCGCTGCAGCAGCTCCACGAGCGGCAGCGCGTACGCCAGCGTCTTGCCGCTGCCGGTCTGCGAGCGCACCAGCGCGTCGCGCCCGGCCAGCAGCACGGGCGCCGCTTTCCGCTGCACCGTCGTCAGCCGCGTCAGACCCAGCGCAGACAGCGTCGACACCTACGCCCACAACGCCAGCCGTCTTCACCAAACCCCACAACGACTCGTTGATTCATTATTGTTTCCGGGCGCGTCACTAGTCCCGTAAGAGTAGTGCATGTTTCATAGCGGGGGGAGGTGTCGGTATTACTCGGGCAAGTTTTCTTGAACGATGGATTGACGATTTCGGGTGGAGTGGGGGTATTACATAGTTACAAAGTCGGCCACTAGAGTATTTTAAGAAATGCCAACGTCTGTAAAATGAAAGACAAAACTGCATCTTGTGCTTAACTTTTGCGTGAGTTTTAGATGACTCCCTTGAAGGACCTGGACCTGACTCAGCCATTTCTTTCGATATTGACAATAAACCTGAACAGGGATTCTGCACTATGAAAGCAACTGGCTTCGACTAGCTTCTGTTTCGCGCCAACGAAGTTTTAATGCTTGGAAAGTTGTCATCAGTGCCCGCTGCGAGCTTTTGCCTTCAACTGTTCATTGCAGAAGGGAGGGGGATCAAGGTCATCGTTCAAGAAAAGTTGCGCGAGTAATAATCTTCCCCCGCTGGATGGCCAAATACGGCGCCAGCTTGCGGGTGTTTTCCCCAACCAGGTATCTCCCAGCAGCGGGGCACTGCCCCAGCTTGGACAAGCTTTGAGCTCCCAACTGGGCTCCCGTCAAGTGTAGTGCATGTAAGTGTAAGGGGGGGTGAGGATAGGAAAAGAGGAAGGAAAGGTCGGGCGTGGTCTGTGGCCCGTTTGTTAGGGTACAGCTCCGGCATTCGCCAGGTGTTGGTCGGAGAAACCACGGAAAACGACCGATCAGAGCAGCCGACCGCTAGAATTCTCAACCACACAGCGATTCTATCTCGCTATGAAGCTAGAGTCGAATATCCTGCCACCGTCGGTACTCGAACCCTAGAACCTCCCGATCAGAGGCACCACAGTGATATCAAGCAGTGCCGTGAGCGACTTAAGCTGATACTCGCTACAAGTGTCCCACAAAATTAATCGTTTCTAAACCTAGAGAAAGGGCAAATACACTAGCAATTCACCTAAGATTTTTATAGGCAATTGTCTGTGCTTTAATTTCGTACAGTGGCATACCCAACAGAGAGCTTCAGCCCCTTGCTCCAGAAACCGATGGCACATTTAGGAATATAGATATTACTAATTTTCTAAACAAAATAATTCAGCGTCTCTAACCAATATTATAAAAAACTATAAATCGGTAAATAAAAAATTATGATAAATTAATTTAGAACAATCTTCAATGAAATATCAACATTATATTAACATTTTGTATAACACAACATGAACACTATACCTCCAGACCTTCCCATAGAAAAATCCTGATTGAGCAACTGATTTTTATATAAACTATTTTTGACATCATGGAGACACACCGTATGGAAACTAAGTACAAAAGCCGCCGATAAAAGGTTTTCCCGGTCTATCACCCCATCCTCCAGGATTTTTAGTATAATGTGCAATAGGCACCGAGCGTAGTGGCTCAGGGAGTGACTTTGCATTCGGGAGGCCCGGGCTCAATCCCCGAGCCGCCCATTCGGACTAGAGTTTTGATGGTTTCCTTCAGTCGTCCTGGCGAGTGCTGGGATGGTTTGACTGACAGGCCACATCTGCGAAACTGGCGTCGGTGGCCGAATTCGTTAACCACGTGAAGTCACGAAGGTTAAGCGAATTCGAGACATCGTAGTTTCCTGGTTGGGTGACCGACTAAGGACCCCGAGATCTAACGGCACCGAGCCATTTACGGGTCATATAATGGCTAAATATAAATACAGAAGCACAACCAGGCCAAATTTGAAAACACTGGAATTTCAGTGGCCAAATTTGAAAACACTGGAATTTCAGTGGAATATTTAATTCCACTAGCATAATCGTAGAAGAAAATTCAAAAACAAACACATGGAAATTGATTAAAAGAAGAGCTCACCAAGAACTTGTGGATGGGCAGATCGGAGAAGTTCTCGTCGGAGAAGATGGGCTCCTGCACAGGCCGCACGGCGCGGCGGGGCACGGCCGGAATTTCCGGGTTGTTGCCGAAGAGGGACGTGAACTTCCCTCGCCACACCTTGCCCTCTTCCTCCCCGTCACCCGCGTCACCACTTCTCTTCATTTTCTTCGCCGAGCGTTGCGCTGCCGCCTCCGCCTCCTCTTCCTCCTCCTCCTCTTGAATCGGGCCGGCGGCGTCGCTGTCCGCGTCCCAGCGCACGCGTTTGTTCGCCTTCCGCGGACGCTCCGCCGCGTCGACCACGCCCCCTCGCGACTTCAGCGGGGAGACTTTGCCGCCGGCGGCGCTGCTGGCGACTGTCGTTTGCGAACCATCGACACGCCCTCGGAACGCGCGCTCTCCAGTAAAGTCGACCGTTTCCTCAACGAGAGCCGCTTTCTGCGAGGACTCGCCGAATGCAAATTGGAACCCTTTCTTCTCAATATCGCTCGCTTTTTTTGATTTCCGGAAAAATGTTCCCGTCGGCTTGGATTGGGGTGTCTTTTCCTGGTCCGGGATGGTGTTTTTAGATACTTTTGGCTTTTTAACAAATGAGACTAGAGCACTTTTGTTTGCGTTTTCATCTTCTTCTAAGCTGGTTGTTTTTTTCGTCGGTTCGCTGTATTTTTTACCTACATTTAACTCTTTAGTCTTTGCACCAGAATTAAATTTCTTTTTAATCTTTCCAGTTCTGTTTTTTCTACTACTATCGGAAATATTCAATGCTAAATGTGGAAAAACTAGTCTACCTTCATTTGCGTGTATCTTCGGCATTATCTCACCCCTCAACATTGAAGATGCAAATTCATCTTTGAGTTCTTGCTTCGGACCTACTTTCGGATTCTTCCTTTTTTCGAATTTCTTGGATTCTTCCCTCACCTTTTTCTTTTCTTTCTTTTCTTTTATTTCTAATATTTTTTTCTGCTTATTAGCACGTCTTAATTCGAATTCAACTTTGCGTTGTTTTGCAGTTCTCTGGAAGCAAATAAAAGAGAGATTGTGAATGACATCGAAATCTTTTAAAACAAAAATTCATCAAACATGTTTCTCAAAAAGGAAAAAAATCAATAAGCACTACTGCAACTAGACAACAAGAGGTAAAAGTAATTAAAGAATACCGACTTACGCATTATTGATACAATCAAGACAAACAATAGTACAAGGGCATATTTATAGGGGGGGCGATGACACGACTGCCTCGTCCTTCAAAGAAGGCGCCGATTAAACCTCGTTTTAATCATACTAATTTTATATTCTGATTATTTAAATAAATGTTCCATGAAGAATTATTTTTGTTCTGTAGAACCTAAAACAAATATTCGCTCCCCCCTGAAAAAATTGTCTAGATTCGCCCTCGCAATAATAATCTAAATTAGACTGTTTCAAAATTTTCAATCTATGCAGTGAGACTAATTAGTAAATACGTAACAGCTACAACATTATTTACCCAAACACAATACTATAATAATGGCAATTTTTAAAATGTTGATTAATATAAATAATAAATTTATATTTTATATAGTGGCTCTTCCCGTTCATAAAAGCTCGCTTTGTTGATACTTGTCGAAAAAAATAGAAAATTGAATGTCAAGCATCCAATAGTTTTCACTATAAACGTTTGAATGATACATCAGATAAGTTTTTGGTAAAAAATTAAAAATATCCCGGTCTTTAACTTTGAAAAATGATGACAATTCTTCTTAACATTACTAGTCATAGTGTGATATATCTGAATAATTCGAAAACGTATTTTTATTATTTAGTAAAAAGAATCTAAAAGTACACAAAATACAAGTAGTATTTGCCAGGAGTTTCGTAATCGCCAGGTTTCGCGTCTGAAACGGATATTTTGATTTTTGATAGTACTTTACATTAAGCCTAAACATTTTCTAACTTTCCAGATATATTGCAACACATTTTTTATTAAATTTTGTCCTCGGATAGCGTAAACAACCATTTTCCTCTATTTTGTCCTTTCAAAATTACACAATTGTAATGTTTTTGACATCTCTCTCACATCGTTATTATTTACTTTACCGGCGATTTGTATACATTATTGCATTTGTTAGAACAAGTGCTTCGAATGATGTCTGGTCAAGTTTCTCCAACACTCAAACGTTTTCTGAGAAAATGAGTTCCAAATTCCGCATTTTCAGACTCGTACAAATTCGTACTATTTTCTCGAAAACGAATCCAATTGTTTCTTTCAATTGTTTGAAGATATAGCGCTAAATGGAATGCATAACATGACCCAAATGGCGATTTGATACAAGCCATTTTGCACGGTACAGTTTTCATAAGGACCTCTCATACACAAAATATACAGAAACTTTAACATCTCAAATTAGAACTATAAAAGGCAAAAGTCATGTTTTCACGGGCTGCGGTTTTTTGTTCGTTTTCTGAATGAACTTAACAACACAGCGTAAAGTCACGTAAAATACATTCTTTTGTTTTTTCAAGAATTACAGATTTTTTTAGCATCTTTCATGCCGTTTACATTACATTACATTACAGACATTCCACATTACGGGCACAGTCCCTTATTTTGGGTCCATGTCCCGTATTATTTGACAGGAAAATAGGATGCTAAATGGTCACTTTTATAATTATGACTTGTCAGCACAAAATGCCGTCTACGACATTAAATTTATCATTGTATATTCAACCTGCTACGCATTAGTTTATAAAAAATGTATGTGCGACTACTGACCTAATTCGTAATGAATTTAAGTGCAAATTAAACAAAAGGGTATTTTTTATTACAATGTTTCTTTCTAAGGGATTCTTTGGTAAGTGTGAATTGAATGCTACTACATCATGAAAGTTACACGTATGTATATACGTATTAATTTATTTAATTTTAATTCCCAAACCTAAGTATTTGCGATAAAACAGTGCTTAACGTTCTCTTTCGCCCTTTTTATAGTTTTGAGAAAAGCTAAAATGTCCCTGTTTTTATGATTTCAGAATATGGTCACCTTATTGATTACATATCGAACTTTCCCTTCAAACGAAGTGCGATAAAGTAAACATCAAACTGCTCAAAAGTTTCCATGCAGAAATCGAGAAGTCTGGACAGAACGCTTTCTGTGCGACCAATCTACACGTAAACTAGAGAGTAAAAAAGCTTTCTTAATTTTTCAAAAATTACACAAATGAATTTTTATATCCTTTACGTTGTTAATATTTATATTACCAGCGAGTTGTATACATTATTGCATTTGAGAGTAGGAATGCTTCAGATAATTTCCTAAGTTTCTCCAAAACATAATTTTTCTGTGAAAAAGAGCTTCAATTTTCGCGTGTACAGTAACGCTTAAGGCCAATTTGTCCAACCGACCATCGGATCAACGAAATTGGCATCGGTTACACACTGTTAGACCCATAACCCTATTTTTCAATTCTGTTCGGAACTTCGAGAAGGCAACATCTACACGAGCATGACGGAATTCTGAAGAAACGGAAGCGCTGTTGTCGGGCTATTGGGCAGTGATTCCAGACTTCGAAAATCTGGTCAAAATAAAAAAAAGTCCTATTTAGAGATTTTATATTCACAATTGTTTACCCTTGCAGTCATAGATTTAAAATGCAGGTACATGAGGAACACATCTTTTGTATTTATCTTCACAGTCCAGTTCGAAAGTTAACCACGTGCAACCACGCTCAATTATGGTAGCGAGAATACGATCGATCATCTTATTATATTTTTTGAGAAAGTTTCTGTACAAATATAACACGAGTTATAATAAAAGATTTAGTCGCAGTGAATACAGAATATTTGTTAATTACGGAAGTGAAAAATGAACGAGATATTCTGATAAAACGTTTGTGAAGTATATAATTCTACAATCAAAATGTGCAATTTCCTTGTTTATACTACGCATTACCTTTCTAAATCACTTAATTTGTTGCATCTCCCTGCAACTGCATTGCTGGCATGTGTTTGAATAAAGGAGTTTTTAAGACGTATGATTTAATAATATGATTGAGTGTACGTAATTGCAACAATTCATAACTAAAAACAATTACTTTTACATGTTGCTTTTATTTGCATAATTGTTGTCAAAATTCGCTCGCATTACAGATTTAGAAAAGAAATTTGTATTTTATATATTAATTGCCAAATTTGAACTGTAATTTTATTTATTGAAATGTTTGACTTCCTATTCGTAATCAGAGACCTCCAAAACCCTTGAGAACCAGAAAATTTTCCAATTTATTTCAACTATTTCACATTTGGGCCAGAATTTTGAGGTCTAGAATCACTGTAATTTCGGACAACACTTTTACAAACTACACATTTTGTCTGGCAGTAATTAACTAGTACGAAAAAGTCAGTACACAGTAGTTGTACAATAGTCTTCATGCAACTACACTGAAGCTTGATTTTTTCCTCAACGAAATCAGTTCATCAAAAACAGATATTTAAACATGGCTATGTTCAATTTTTCGAAAATATGAGTATTTTTGGATGAAACAAGACATTTTAAAAAATATTTTAAACAATTATTTTGTCAAAAGCCATGTTTTTGTTTTAACTTTTCTTTTCTTGGTACGATAGGCACATAAATTGGGGCTGTTCCTATTTTCAGCGAACTCTGTGTCTAGGAAATTGCAAATAAAAAATTATCTTTGCAAAAAAAAAACAATAAGTATAAATATTATATTCTATATTTTCCTCTAAAGTTTTTCATTTTTTGATTATTTGGTCATTAAAGAGTTAGATTAAGCGCTAAATTAATTTTCCTTACATTGTTTTCTCATAGTTTCTATTTCTCCTCACAGAATATAATTTATTAACTTATTGATTGAGAAAGACAGGGAAAGAAGTAACCACACAATGAACTATTTTTGTAGGTTGCGTCGAACACAACCTATTTGGCCCAGTAACAAAGAAGTACGAAGAATAGTCAAAACTCAAATATTTTCGGTGAAACAAATTTTATTTATTAAAATATTTTGTAAGAATTCCTAGTAACAAATTATTTTATTAAAAACAATCTTGTTTCTGGAAAAATAACTTCAAAATCAATCCATGATCTTCGTTCTTGATGCGAGTATATATAATTCAAAATTGCGGCTTCAAGGCCACAACTTATAATATTATTTATGTGTAAAGACATTACGAGATAAGACAACTGAAGTAATTTACAAAAATCTTGATGGTCGTTGCTTTTTATTTCTTTTTTTAATTTTTTTCCTGCCTAGATTTACCTTAGGGAGCCTTAATTGAACTGAAATATTCAATTATTGTGACATCTAAATTACCAATATGCTCAACCCACTTTCTTAATACTAATTAAGCTCCATGAAACAATCATGAGGCACTGAACAAAAATAATTATAAGTCAATATAATTTTAAAAATCAAATTAGAAACCAAAATGTATAACTTTGGCACCTTTGTCATACAGATTCTCAGTTCACTTTTGACCTACCCTACAATAAAGTAAGTTTTTTAGCATCTCCCAAAAATGAGGAAATCTTCCAATAGGAATGCAACTATCACTCAAATTTCATGTATTTCAACATAAATTTCCATTTTGTTAAATTATGTTTGAAATTTGATGTTGTCAGCTAGACAAAAGTTTTTCAATGACTAATACTTGTAAAAAAACTGAACTTTCTATGTTCACTATGTAACATTACCATCCTAAGTTCAATAAGATGTATGTCAAAACTGGCTACTTTTCAGGGAGGAGAAAAACTGATTTTAACACAAACATACAAAATGTTTATGTTTGTTTATAACATGTATTTTAAATGATCAGCTGATAATGATTAATTTTACCACTCAATGAAGATCGTAAAATCCAAGATATTGTGCAAAACAAAAAACGTAAAGTTTTGACATACTTCTTTTTTACTTGTCAACACCTAAATGATAAATAGAGAAGAAAAATAAAAAAACCTGCAAAATTCACATCAATGTAGTGAAGGCAGGCAATGTGTGGACAAAATTGTGCTGAAATTTACTTAATTTTTCAGATCAGCAATAAAAATTGCAAGTAAAGGCATCTCTCTCTATGGCTGGAGTTAATAGATTACACCGCACATTTTTCACTAGTTTCTTAAGACCCATCATAAATTTAATATAGAGATCAATAATTAACTTAAGTATTAAATTCACAAAAAGCATTCACTACTCTCATTTACAAAGCACAATTCTTCAATTTTGATTTTCAAAAATCACACCTTTGCCTTCTTATGACAAGTAAAATTGATATTTTATGACAAGTAAAAAAGAGAGCAGTCAGGTTTGATCAGTCACAATCTTGACAGGCTGCTCAGTCCAAACAATCAAGAGTAAGAAAAAGATTGTGTACCAAGAATAATTTCAATTTTTAATTTAATCAAAATGCATCAGTTAAATGATACCTGTCAATACCCAAATACAGTGGCCACTCACTATATTGAATTTCTTTAAAACGAAATATGTCCTACAACCTTGACATTTCTCAAGTTTAGTTGGGTTACCTGATAAGTGATAACCCTTCCCATTTTGCTTGGATTACCCTTTTTTTCCTTAACACACTGATGTCCACGAAGGTCAACACCATGATAAATAGGACCATGGTTTTAGGACTTTATAAATGTAAGTTAATATAATTTTAGACTTTTGAAAAATAATTTAGCCTATTTTAGGATATCAATTTTTTTGTCTAATCATATTAGTATCACCTAAACAATATTTGCACTAAATAACCAATTTAAAATAGTAATTCATGTATTTATTTCTGAACTTAATCAAACAAAGTATTCTTTGAAAAGTACATAACATTTTTTTAAAATTTCAACATTCAAATTTTTGCCCTTGAAAATGAGTGTACAAACCAAAAATCCACTTTCTCTAAGATGCACTACTGTAATGATCAACTATGTACAATACAAAAATTTCTATGTGAAAGGCTTCGTATTAACAAGGAACGGTTTGCTCAAAACAACATGAAATCAACGAGGTGTATTTTGTGGATGCCACTAGTCTCAAGGTAATTCTCTAAATATTTCTTCTCCTAGGAAAAGTTAATTTGTATTTTTCACCTTCACATAACTAGGATTGCTTAGAATTTTTGACAAGAACATATCAATTACTATTCCTAGTACTTCTTTCCTTGAAACAGCTTTAGTAATGTTCATTGCTTTGATAAATAGAAGACCAGCACCTTTTAATTTTTCAATAGTAGAGGGAAAATCAGGAAAGTTAGATGCTACATCCAAGCCACCATAAAATTCCAATACACCCAAATAAGAAAACGAAATTTCTTATCCCCGATTTTTTTAAAATATTTTTTTAGACTTCACAATTTAGCATCTTTTAGAATCTATGGGATTAAGGCATTTGAATCAGAAACTAATGAGATTTGTTTATTAAAATAATGTTATGAAATGAGGAAAAAATAGGTTATATCCTACAATTCTTGGCCCTATTTATAGGAAAAACAGTATGTATTGTGTAGTATCAAAATGTTCCTAATGATGATGATTTGCTGTGCAAATATTACAATGGAAGTATTAAAATGTGTAAAATATGAAGATTACAAGTAAAAATGTATTATATCAATGTTATTTAACTGTCAAATTCGTAGACCTCATGGTGTATGTTAATGCGTCAACTTCAATAATTACGTTATTGATATTCAGAAAATGTTTAGATTTTAATGGAAAACACTTACTTGAATGCTTCAATAGGAATACAAGCTATAATTCTATGGAACAGCTGATTGTATCGAAAGAGTAACGTGTATTTATGATAGTAGAGTGAGTTCCTCTCTACATCTATTTAATAATTATCAGTAGGCATAAACATACACTCTTTGGACGGTGAAATGTAGTTACGCGACAGTTTGTTTTCAATAGAATCATTTATTACGGATGATTCAAATATTAAATTTGTATTAAGAATAAGATAAGGGAGCCGCCCAAGGAGTAGCCCATTAATATTATCATTCACAAACATTATCTCGCTTTGCACTTTCAAGCACTTTTGGAGCATGAACCACTAGCATAATATTTTCATTGTTAAAGAATGAAATCAGAAAACACAGAGGCACATACATCAACTGAAGTCTACCAATGTATTAGAAACAATGAAAGATCTATTTTGACCCGAATTTGATACATCTCAACCTAAAATAAATGAAATGTCTTTACATTGTTTGCTTTAGTTGTAAATTGTATGTGTGTCTTATTCACACAGAATTCAGTCTGAGATATTTCAATAATTGATGAGATTCTACTATGAATACAACATGAATTTGCTCATAGCATCCAACTATTAAGGAAGTTCTACATCACTGTAGAAAACTAACCCCAATGTCATAGTAGTAGTTGGGGTGTTGTTATTTTAAAAAGCATGTAGTTAAAGCACTGTAATGACTAAATTTCAAAAAAATAACTGTTTGAAAATAACGATGATGGAATCAAGATTACACAATATCCGAAAGCCTGCCTACTTCACAAAACACCACCACCATATCTAACGCATGAAAAAAGATATAGGTTAGAAAGTATTACAAACCTTCTCTTTCGACCCTCCGGAATCACTGCTGGGAAGAGAAATATTAAGCTGTAGCCCACCATCCATTGCCACAGAATATATTTTACTGACACACGAAAAATACACTATTTTTACATTTACGAACTTGCATACAGTATTTACACGTGCACTATATGATGTTTACCACGGCCATGTTCTCAAAGAGCATCCATCCGTAAAGCTAAACCACTCCAAACGTAAAGCAAAGACAATACAGGAAAGATGACTCAATGTAGTTCGCGCGAAATATGATTCAATCAATTTGATCCTCATTCTTAGATAGCCATTAAAATCTTAATCTTCATTGTAAAAATTCATCATAATTGTTTTATGAGAAGAATTGCTTAAGATGTCTGACTTCCGTGGATAGGCAGCAATATTATGTTCTGTCATGTTTACTCAGTATTGCAGAAACCTACACAATTAATTTTTAGGAAATATTTTATCACAAATAGACTTGCATTATAACAAAATTTAAAATTTGAATTAATTTTCTAATAAAAATAATTATTCTAATGTTCTATTAATTATTAATAATCTATAATTTTTCTAAAGTAATTCTAGAATTATCTGTGACAAGTTTTGGCCTGCAATTACAATTCATAGGCAAGTGACCCCAACTCAATCAGGTTTTTGTCCAGTTTCGCTGATCCTTTGAGCAAATGCTGCGATGGCCTCTTGTTTTGCTTCTGGATAGTAAATATAACTTTACTTTCTTCACTCAAGAAGATGGGTGCAATTGTACTCACTCCACTTACATCATATTTGATTTTCGAGAAATTCATGATTTGATGCTAAATGTTATTTGCAAAATAACCATCTTCCCTTGTGAGTAAGTCAGCTTTCCTGACATATTTTTGCATTTCATTTTATGTTATTTCTATATAATATTAGACAAAGTGTTTGAAAAAATTGGTAAAAATGTGCAATTATTTTTATATTCATTTCAATATTTATGTTTCATATCAGTTGAATATATTAAAATAAAGAGAGAAAAAAATAAATTTGTTGGAAGTAAAATTTCAAGTACTTCTTAAAATTGAGAAACATTGTAATTGAAAGATTTCATAATTATTATTCAAGAAACATCCTTCCATTATCAATTGTCAATGTAGAGATTGATTTCAATTAGTTTCCAAACAGTTTCCAACATATGTAAATATGTCAACAATATGCAGGAGCAAATAAAATCATTACATCAATCATACTATTGAATGGAAGAAAAAATTGTTCAATTACATTTTCACTTAATCAAAAAGTGGTGTTACTTGTTGGAAACATGTTGCTGAGAAAGAAAATTCCAAATTTGCAGAATGGTCTGACAAGAAAGTATGTAAGTATTTGAACTTAAATATTTCTTGACCTTAACAAACACTTATTAACCAAGTCTATTAATCAGCTTCACAGAGAAAAGTTGGCAGATAGTACCCGATATTCACTGCTGTTATCCTTGCAGATAATAATTTCAAACAAGATCCATAATTTATTTTATGCAGATCCATCATACCACTACATAAATTCAATTGTTACATATTTACTAATAAAAATACTTATTATTTTAATTCATTTTGAGGTAAAACAAAACAATTTCTTTTCAGAAATTATGTTCAAAATATTTTAATACTTTTTACTTTTTCGTATATGTGTACGTTTAAATTAAATAATATACGCAGTAAACAGAAAGTTGTTATAAGACTGATTTCGAAAATTCAACAATAATACACGTTTTGGGGACCACTGATAAAAAAAAATTGTTTTATTCAAAACGTCCGTTCGTCTCTACAACGTTCGTCAGTCCGTCAGTATGACATCCTTCCGTCCATTCGTTTGTCCGTTCGTCCGTCTGTTCGTCCGTCTGTCCGTCCGTCTGTGAACATCACTAAAACCTAAACTATTGAAAGGATTTTTTCCAAATTCAATTTTCGTCGATCGATCTAATTCGACTCCAAGACAGAATTTAAAAAGAATTCTTCAAATTTTGGGAGTACTTTATGTGACGTCCTGAGGAAGGTTTTTTCCTCAAAATAGCTCCAAGCTTTCTTTAAATTCCTTGTAAGAAGAGTGAAATACATTTATAAAGATGACATACGCACAATTTTTCTGGTTTCCATGAAATTTCGAAAATCACAAAACATATTTTTTCGAAAACAGTCATACTATTACATTATTGAACATTTTCTTTTGTTCAAACGAAATGTTCTTCACAAGTAGTTCTTTACTTGTTTTTGAAAATATTAGTAATTGTCATGCAATTTTGGGTGAAAAATCGGCAATATTAAAAACACGTCTTTTTCGAAATACAGCTCCTGTTTTCTTTAGATTTTTGTGCGGATAATGCTAAATTAAATTACTTTTGGGATTGAGTACATTCCAAGTATTTTCCAGCGACACTTCGTCACATACACTGATAATTGAACCCTTCACCTTTACTTCTGTATCAGCATTGTCAGCGAGTGTTAATTTACTCACGGTTTTATTCGCGCGTTCGAATGCGTTTTTGTCGTTGCACATGTGGGAGATACAATCGGGGATACAATCAGACAAATAACCCTTTTCAGTTTTGTTTTCTGGGGTTTGAATCAATTTCTTCTTCAAAAGACATTAAGCTTATGTCCCTTCTTATTACAAAAATTTCACTTTATATTAAATTTTGAATTCTTTAGTGATTGTTTGTTCTTGAAATTGCTTTTAACGTCGTCTCTAGGTATCTTGAAGAAGCGTTGATTAGTATTCTTAAGCACTGCTGTTGTCAAGCCGTCGTCGTTCTTCTGTTTTCGAGTATTGTGATCTTCCAAAATCTCTACGGCTTCGAGCGTCTCAGCATCTGGCAGATAATCACCGTTACCAGACAGTTCTGAAGGTTCGGGAATTTCCACAAAAACATATCCCCGTGTATCATTTTTGTTAATATAGCTTCGGCTTGTATAGTCCAAGTACCATAGTTATCACGTATAACATTTCGAGTGGTGTTGCGTGCGCCATTTTTGAGTTCGCTTGTTGACTTTTACGTTTTATGATAATTTTCCATATTGTCCTTTTTTTTTGCGTTTTCAAAATATTCTTACCAATACAAATCGCATGTCCTGGGCACAGAACCAGTTATATTAACTGTTTATGAATAATGAACGCACGAACGACAGCTGAACTTAACTTAAACACAGATATGAAATACAGAGTTTCTTTGACTTTCAGACCTTCGCCATAAATAGTCAATTTTATCCTCTGCTCCTCAGAAATGTCCTAGTCAGAATCAAGAATGAGCGGATCTTTGCGAAGCGAAACAGAAGAATCACAATCACGTGCTTTCCCATGCTTCACGGAACCTATACGTAACTCCATGGAAATCTGTCAATCATTTCTTATAGCCCATTGACTTCTCCCGATTCACGCACTCTGTCGAGAAACCTACATCGCATCAAATCTTTCTCAGCGAAGGAAAATCCGGAACTTTTTCTTGATACGCTGGCCACCACAAGCATTATGCAAATAATCAATACGACATGTGTTCGCTTCGAATGTTCGGCCAAATCGTTCGGGGAGACCCACGTTTGGAGAAAATCGACAGACGAGTATGACGAGTACGGGTTGAGTATGCCCGCAGACGGACGGGCGATTCGATACATATTAGCCGTGGACAAATTTCTCGACATAAAGGACTCACTAAACGTGTGAGAGAAAGTAATTGACTACATGCAGTGCAAGATTTATCCAATCATTCGATATCGGAATTTCATAATATTAGTTTCTCGAAAAACAGCCACTTTCCGCTACAGCATTACAATACTTTCTCTACCCTAAGTAAGTAAGACATAGTAGTCGATAAAGAAAAATGTTGGATTTCGGGAGGAATGATACAGTGCAGTGTTCCTTCCTCCGGATTCGTCCCTTGATACGACTTCACGTGAAGAACGACTCTACAACCTGCTAGTAGTAAACAACATTGTTTAAAACACGAATGTATTATGTTTTTGGTTTAGTGTAGTGCAGACTAGTAAGCAAATACATCACTACTATGTAGATCATTCGTTCAACTATGGCGAATCTATTTCAAGAGATCAACAACAGTTTGAGTCAGGAACTTTTTAAAATGCTTATATCGAGCAAATTTAAACTCTACCATTATTTTGTGTGTTATATATTATTTGAATTGTATGTAAATGTTTATTTTATTCACTCAACGTGAAAAAACAGAAATAGTTGTTGCTAGATTTTCAAAGTAAATGAATTGAACGAAAAATCCCTTAAATAACTTAGAGAAAACTGTAAATAGTTTCTGCCACCCTGTACTCAAAGTTGTTTGGATCAGTGGAGGTGAGCGGAATTAAGGGGAGAAGAAATAATCCGAAACAGAAGGCAGTGAAACAAAATATGAAGGATCAAACTTATTAATTTTAAACTGATGATTCTATTCACTCCATGCGCAGCAAGACTAATAATAATAATAATAATAATAATAATAATAATAATAATAATTAATATTGCCGGTCCGGATAGCCGAGATCGCTAAGGCAGAAGTGCCGTAGCTATCTCGGACCTATTTGTCCTTTCACCCCCTATCGTCATCATATCGTGTCATCCTCACAGTTACCATACCGTTACACGCAATAGTAGTCGCCAATGACCTAGAAGTGGATGCGACTTTAAATAATAACTAATAATAATAACAATAATAATAATAATTATAACAATAACAATGTTGCTAGCTTTTCAAAAGGTAACGAATTGAGCGAAAAAATCCTTAAATAAGTTAGAGAAAACTAGAAATGTTTTCTTCTGGCCAGCGGTCGAAGTTGGTTCGGAAATTTTGTATTAACTTGAGGCAACGGAGGAAAGAGCGATACCGCCCTGAGGGAGAGAAAAAAGGGCGCGAACCACGGTGGAGCTGCAGAAAGACAGTGGCCTTCACCGGAGCGTGTGACGCCGTCGCAGTTACCCGAGGAGGCAATTAGAGGCCCGGTCTGGGCGTTACGCGCGCTCGCGGGCCCCCCCTTCGCCTACCCCCCCCCATTCCATCCCTCCCCCCCCACCATGTGCCCACAGCGGTCGCCCTAATAGTATCAAACTATTAACAACAAAAGGCGGCCAGTAATGGATCAGCTTCCACACCCACGTCTTGCACAATCCATTTGCAGTAAAAGCCTGCAGGCCTTGCTTGGGGGCAGGAGGTTTCCTTTTCGCCATCAGCTTTGCGGACACACAAGACTGAGAAAAGAGCTTTTCTTTGTCGATTAGAGCTGAAACGGGCGACTGAACTCAATCTTGGGGAAAAATGGAGCCGTCCTCTAGAAGTAGAAACTCTTTTCAAACCTCACCCGAGATACAAGCCGGCTATATACGTTAAGACACACGGACGCGACGTATATAAACACAAAAGTGAGAAGAGAAGGGGGAAAGAAAAAGAAAAGCGACTTAATGCATTTGGCGAAGCGGTTTATAGACTCCTAACAGAAGAGATAAAGCAACGCCTTCTAAGAGCAGGGTCAGGAAGGACGTGAGGGGGCGTGGGGGAGCGATATAAATTACCAACATAGCCGACATACAATCTTCTTCCACTGTTCTCGCCAGCATTGTTGCAAAGACTAAGAGACCCACAATAAATATTTCTTTTCCGGACTTATGCCCTTCCCTTCACAGCGGACATCACGCTATAAAAGTCAAGAACGAATGGCATCTTGCAGGAAAATGGCAGAATACAGTGTAAAATACTTTATTCAATATACGCATGCCCTTCTACAGTCGGCTAAAGAACCCGTTGCTAAACCTTTTCCTAGGTGAACTGGACTCCTGCGATGCAGTTGGACTGTGCCATTTAATAGGAAACCCAAGGACAAACCAATTTCAAATATCAGTTCAGTGTGGTAAGAATTTGCAGACTGTTCTGCTGATATTTACGATCTGGTATTAGTGTCCATTTTTAAACACGGCTGAAGGGTTTACATCAGTTTTGTCTAGATTGTTGTCATTAATAGGGTTTCCAGAAAAAAATCAAAAAACAGTGAATAAGTAGAAGAGGGGGAAGGTAAGTTACGGCGAATAAAATACATAAATAATTATTTGTATTAATACCACAATCGTCTGCATTACAATACCAATCTTTGAATGTCTTGACTTTAAATAACTTTTAAAACATTTTAAGCTTAAGTTAATCACTATTTTAATATCCCTGATAGCCAAAGTGCAAAGGAAGTTCTGCTTGTTATAGAAAACTTGTCGTAACGTACCTTAGAAATAATCCATTCATAAAAAATGGCTATTTTCACTATTTTAAGAATTAATACGAAAAAATAAGGAACATTTAACTCAAATAGTGAACATTTGGGAACCCTATGAGTGAATTTCAGTGAGAGGGGTCGCGTTATGAAATATTCTCGCCAGTCAGTTGAGGGTTGACCAGGGATCAAGAGTGAAAGCGACTCTAACTTTCCATTAGATAGAGGTAAGATAAATAAGTTAAAATACATTTTTTGGAATATAGATTAACATTTTTACTTTTATCTCTCTTCGACTTTACTGTAGCGAACACGAAGGAATAGGCGCACATCTACGAAAACATGGTAATGACAACACGGACGTGTGAGCGAAATATAGTCGTATTCTAAACTCAAACTTTTAAAGCGAGTTGGCGCTTTTCTACGCGTTCCAATTCCTTTTTAATATTTTTGAAATCTGTTCATACATTGAACATTTGGCAAATGAGTTGCCAATAATTTTGTAATGGGTAAAGTGGTCACTCAGTTGTGACCCTCCGATCGGAAAACAAAAAACACAACAAAAAAAACAACAACAAAAAACAACAACAAAATGATAGCATTAGATTCTAAATATTAAATCTTAGTGCTAATGGCGTTGCAGACGCAAGGTTTGACCGCTATTGTTCTGGTTTAGAACCAAATAAGATGGTTGTTAATTTTTTAATAAAAGGTAATTTTTTATTTGCAATTTTCGAAAATTCAGAGTTCACCGAAAATGGGACCAGCACAAATGTTCAAACTGTCCTTTGGTACGTAAGAGGAGAAAATTTAAAGTAAATTTGTGCCGTTTTTTGAGAAAATAATTATTAAAAATGCCTACATTTCATGCAAAATTACGCGAAAACTCTCATATTTTCGAAAACTTCTACGATACCTTATTTCAAGATGTCTTTCAACAACAGTTTTCATTGAGAAGAAAAAATATTAATCTTTCATTCTGTAGATGTAGGAAGAGACCCTAGAAGTATTAAACTTTTGCAATTTCAGAAAACTCGGGAATTTCAACAAAAATAATGCGCCATTGTTTTAAGCGTCTATTATCCCATCCGAGGTACTTTACGTGAAGCGTCAAAAAAAGTTTTATTTTTTTCTCAAAATATGTCTCCAAATTTTTTATTATGCAATAAATTTGGACTCATAATTTAGTTGGGCTGGTTCTCGTTCTGACGTCTTAAAAAACAATGGATCAATCATTTGCCAATAAATTTGTATTATTTATAATAATTATTATTTCACACGTGCACGCCGTCACATTGAATCGACCGAGCAGTTGCATCGACTCTTGCGCAGCACCGACTTCACTCGGAAGCTTCTTATCAGTGACGTCACGAACAGATGGCCAAGGGACTCTCAGTCGCGAACGTAACAGGGAAGCGGGCAGATGTAACGTCGGGCATGCCCATGTTGGTCAAGGAATGCGTCTCAAAATGTACACTTCTCTGTTCCCGTCTTGATTTCGGAGAGTGGCCACATCACGAGTAACAATTTGCACAGGTAATTCAGATTTGAATGGATATATGAAGGATAAAAATAGATCTTTGTTGAAAATTCTTTAACTTGCGAACACTACAAGCTCATTCCCGTATTGTGATTTATTTAGGTCTGAGTGATTTTGGAGAACAATTAGGGCCTCACAAATTTTGAGTTCATAATCAGCATGGCAATACTGGGCAGAAGGTTCACGAATATGTTCGTTGTTGTGAGGATAATAGGAATGCTGGGTCTGGTGAGTAACCTTCGTAAGTTGTTTGATTAGACGATTTAAATTTGAACCTGTCTCCTGGCGACACAACTGACAGGAATCAATTGAAAACGTTCACTTAAACGTCGATTCACTTAGTAGAAAAGACAGACGGATTGGGCCATAAAGGTTTTGAACACAGGAAAAGTAAGTTTGACCGGATAGGGATCTACTAACGGAACGAGGCTGGTTATGTGGAAACGAAGTTAAGTAACAGGTGTGTAGAATTTTCTTCAAAGTTTCATTCCCAATATAAGTTACGATAAATTCGAAATATGTAAGCACTTTCTAACGAAACTCATGATGTGCTTTCAGGACCTAGTACTTTCTTTTGTTATATAAAAATATCAATGTGCAAGGTATACGATAAACCAACATATCGCCAGTAATATTGATTTTTGTCCGTGGTTTTGTTACAAAAAGGTTTTTAATACATAAAATCTGCAGTATGTAGTACACTTTACTTTCTTTCCTTATCGATCCGCCTTCGGAATATTTCTCGTTAAATATTAAGGCTCATTCTATGTTTTGGTGGTAAGGTCAGTTACAAAATATTTCCTTCAATGAAAGAAATGCATTAACTTTATTATGGTATGGGCACTTCTTATGACAAATAAGATTCTCAATACCAAAGTCCAAATATTTTTATCAGATGTGATACATTTTTTAGTCGTGTAAATGTTATCAGAAAACAAATACAGATAAGTATTTTCTAAAGTAAATTGTTGTCCTCGATCGATCATTCTGAAGAGCAGTAACGTATATTTTTAAAGGATACTATGTTTCTGAGAGATATGCCTCAAAAGTCGATAATAATTAATTATAATGTATATTTTAGGCAGATCTATTTGCTGCCAGAACGGCATGCGTAAATTGTTGATTATGCTTTCCATTCTTGTAGCAAATACTACTAACGTCGAGAAAGTGTGTCTTACAATGGTAACTGATGACGTCGAGGCCATTTGAACTGCAAATGGGTTATTTAGTATCCGTTAGAAAATAATTTCTCACTACTTAGTTTTCACATTCGAAGTATTAAAAAGTCACGCCAATGAAAGTTCGTTAATTTTCCAATAGTTCTATGGTAGATTTCAATTTCTTTTCGTTTAAAATAAGTACGACATTTTCTCATTTCTTCCCTCAAATTACCTTGAATTGCGTTAAATGATTTCCATCAAAAGGAGGTACAGGTAACTACACATTCTTGACAAGTTAGAAATAACGCTTGATAAAGTTCTGTTTTTAATTCTTTAAATTCATTTTAGGTCGTTCGAATCCTGATTTTCTTTGCGAAAAGAGTATTTTCAAAAATCAATTACTAGTTCGAAAGCTGTACATAAATCAACTTAAGTATTTTTAAATAAATCAAGGTGTGGGTCAACATTTTTTTTGTCATACTTGGAGTGGGCAACTTAATTCGTAATGTGCATGATGCCGTGTGATTTTTTGAGGGAACTTTCCATGAAGTCTCGAAAAGTTTCAAAACTTTCTCAAAATGGCTCCGCATATTTTTAGTAAACCTAGGACGTTTAAGAGTAGTGCAGATCTCATAATCGCAGAAAAATCCATGATTTTTCGAAAATTTCAAAATTGAAATTTTTTGGGGAAGTCTCCCTACAACTGCAACATTTAAGATGGAGATTTTTTCCTGAACGAAATCTGTTCTTTAGACAGATCTTAACCTAGTCACGGTCAATAGTTCAAAAATGAGTGTTTTTGTGTAATTTGCGCGAAAGATAGACGGACCGACAGACGCGTTTTGACGTTAATCAATATTTCGATATCAAGGACCTACTAAACATGGATTCTGGCTACACCAATGTTAGAGGAAGTAATTTTAAAAACAACAGTATTTATTAACTCTTTCGTTACCAGGACCGGGCAATACGTTTTTCTGCCGAAAATGCGCCGTTTTTCAATGCGGTCCTATCTGTTCTATCGGTCATATAGTTCTATCTGTTCTATCTAAGAAAAAAATGAACCATTCGTTATGTAGGAATATTTTATAAAAAAGGTGTAGGAATATTTTAAAAAGAGATATTGCGTCCGTCTCGGTAATTTCCGCCTTTTGCGAGGCTAGTTCTAAGAACTTTCTGTCAGTGGGAGGGTCTCAGAACAAGGCTTATCGCAATCTTAAGCATTATCGGATATTATAATGTCATCTCGAGAGATTCATTCAGGCGACACGTAAGGCATCGGATTTACACAGATGTAGTCACAAAGTCAAGCTTCGGAATTTTAAATTGCTCCCTATTGAGAAAATACTAGTATTATTTTCATCATGGTATACAGACTTAAGAATATTCGGTAATAATACATAGTAGGTTGACGTATGGTCGAAATACAACGTGTAGAACTAAACTAGTGGGAATACAACAGCACGTACTTTCTGGCACTTAGTAAGGGTTACGTAATGTAATCAATTAAGGTATTATGAGAATATTAACACAACCCAATCATCGCTAGTAAAATTCACTACCAACTGTAGAACATTAGAAACCAAAATTAATTCTTTTATAACTAATATCAACACAAATCCGACAATTAAAACTGCTTTTCATGTAGCAAGATCAGCTTCCAACAATTAGAAGAAATTCTCACAATTTCATACTCCCATATCGCGGCGCGGCGATTCCATTGTCGTATTGCAATCTAGTATCTCGTGAAAGATTAGCAAATGAACGCGGAAAATTCGAATTGGCAATTTTAAAGAAAAAAATGCGCTAAACATTAAAAAAAATAATACACCCAAGTATTTAAATACCGGATTTTTTTTAGAACAGAATTAATTTAACAAAATTACCATAACAACCACAGTACTTTAGTAATGTTAATTTTTTTGTTGTTTGCAATTTTTGAAAATACAGAGGGTTCGCCGAAAATGCGACCTGCACCATTTTCTTTATCGTTCTTTGCTACATACGAGGAAAAAGTTCAAAAATTGGAGAGTTTTCGGGAAAATACTGTACTTTTCGAAAAATGAAGATTATCTCGAAAATGAGATCCACGCCATTTTTTATAGTTTTGTACTTTTCCAGACGACTACAATTAATAAAAAGATTTGTAACCATTTTTGAGTACATTTTGAAAATGATAGTCTCCAAGTCCCTAAAAATTAAAGTATTCTTTTCAAACTCGTAGGACATTGTGTTCGTTCAGATCGATTGGGTAATATCAGTTTTGGAGAAAATAGTCTGAACGGATTATGTACTAGTGATGACTGCTGACGGAGAAACGGACGGACGGGCAGAGGAACGGACGGATGGGCGGACGGACGAAGAAACGGATAAGTTGAAGGGTATCTGAAGGGAGAGAAACAAGACTAATTCGAGAATGTTTGTCTAAATTGTTTTAATTTTAATTTTTGTACCGTTTTTTGACACTGGAAGAATATTAATAATATTAACAATAATAATATTAATAATAATATTAATGATAATAATAATAATAATAATATTAATGATAATAATAATAATAATAATATTAATGATAATAATAATAATAATGATAATATTATTAATAATAAATTATGTTAAAATATTACTTTTAAAATATTTTTTATAAAATTGCACGCTTACTTTAACATAATACAACTTACTTTAACAAATTACTTCAGCATTCTTTTTTAACTTGAATATACCTTGCTAGTCACGATTTTTACTCGGTTAGGTACTCAAACGTATTTGTGTGGTCCTAATTTGAAGAGAGGAAAACAGCAGTAAACGGTAAAAATTTAACATACTAAAGATAAACTAATATTTGACCTCTTTGCAGATCTGGTCTTGTACCAAACTAGTCCACCTTTCCTTGGATATGGTGCCCAATGGAAATGGGAAACTAGAAAAGATTTTGAAAGGTGATCTTCGTAGCCTGTGGGTAGAGGACCCGTGGACTGGGGACTCACGATCACATCTGAGACAGATTCGACCAGGTACGCAACTAATAAAAGGTTTGATCATATCATAGGAGAGGTGTAAGAATCATGTATACAGAATGTGCCAAAATGAACACGGCAGGAAATATTTATTTATAGTATCTCAAAGTTTGAAAACAATGAGTAGGAAGATGTTCTTTAAATCAGGCGCGACTCGCATACTTTGTGCTAGAGTTGCTAAGCGATACGTCAATAGCTACGAGCAGAATACATCCAAACTGCTCAAAAGGACAACAACGAACGAAACGAAGCAAAGAATATCGCAAGCGCCCTAACCGACAGCAGAATAAAAAACTTATCGCCTCAAGATTTAATGATGTTCTGTAAATAGATATCTCGCATTCCATTCGCTAGCGTTGCTACAAATATGGAGCCAATAATGTAGTTTGATCAATGGAAAGCATTTGCGAAGTGATATTTAGCAAACCACTGCTTGTAATTCAACGGCAATGGAGATGTGTGTACGGAACAGAACTACCAACACCAGTAACAATTGCATGCATTCGTGAAAAATTTGAGTGAGAAACCGTTTACGATGTTCAAAAGGACAGATCTGGGTGACCTCGAAAAGCAACAAGCCCTGCGTTCTCGATTATGATTTTGGAACGTTTAGGGATCAGCAGAACCAGCGTACATCGTATACCGCTACGATGGAAGTTAAAACGACAAAGTTGAAACTTTTCATTCTAAGGCTTTTGCATGCATTAAATGAAGATGTCTGGAAGAGAGAAATGTCTTAATATGTACTGAAAATAACTTTAACCATGAATTCTGCAGGGCTGTCCATAAACTCGTAAGAGTGCAAGGGAGTGGAAATCTCTTCAGAAAAGTATGATGCATGGAATCCCAGATACGCGCAATTATGTTCATGTCTGTGGATTTTGGGGAACAGTGGAAGTGTTTAAACTCAGAAGTGCTCCTGGAGCCACCTTAGCAATTCTGGACGTGTGGACTGTCGCATTGTGTTGCTGGAATTGCCCAAATCCGTCGGGATGCACAATGAGTATGAAAGTATGCAGGTGATCAGTCAGGATGCTGACGTATGTGTCACCTATCAGTCATATCTATATGCATCAGGTGTTCTATATCACTCCAACTGCACACGCCCCATACCAACACAGATCTTCCACCAGCCTGTTGACATGCATGTATTCATGAGTTTGTCGCCATTTTCTACAACGTCTATCCGCTCGAAACAATGTGAAACGAGACTCGTTAGGCCAGGTAACGCGTTTTCAGTCGTCAACATCCCAATTTCGTGTTGACGGGCTTGGGTAAAGCTTTGTGTCGTGGAGTAATCAACAGTAAACGATTGGGTTTTCGTTTACGAAACCCCATATCGATAATGTCTCGTTGAGAGGTTTGCACTCTGACACTTGTTGATGGACCAGCATTGAAATCTGCAGTAATATGCGGAAGGGTTGCACTTCTGTCACTTGCAATGATTCTCTCAGTCGTCGGCGGTTCCGTTCTTGAACGATCTTTTTGCGGCCGCAGCAATTCAAGGTTTGATATTTTACCGGATTCCCGATATTCACGGTACACTCGCAAAACGGTCATAAGGGAAAATACAAATTTCATGCCGACTTTGGAGATGCAATGCTCCATCTCGTTTGCGCTGACTATTGCACCACGTTCAAACTCACTTTAATCGTAATTACCTGCCATTGTAGCTGCAGTAACCGATCTAACAACTGTGCCAGACTCTGGTCATCTTATATAGACGTTGCCGACAGGAGCGCCGTATTATGATTTGTTCCATATCTCTATATTTCAATACGCATGGCTGTGCATTTTTTTGTTCTTCGTATAGTTATTGGGGAATAGACACAGAAACGCTGAAGAGCAGCCAGAGTGTTCGGACGTATTTTGAATTTCATTTTCTTGTGTCAATTTTGACCTGTAACACTTCTATTGAATTGTTTAACTTAAACTAACAGTTTTGTGTAATATTGCAGATGTATCGCGCATAAGAAGTTACTATTACTACATTCTTCACTGTGCTGTAATATATTTCCTGATGATTTTCGCTACGTTAATAGTAAGTACTGCAAATTGGTCATTATTTAAGTCGGTAATAAAATTATTAATATCAAAAGACAAATAATTACAAATGTCCCTGGGCAACTTAACTTGCGAACTTACCAGAGGCGACTGCCTTGTTACCTTGATTTTCTTCCGACAAGTGTAAATTGTTTTCATGAATGAATAACGTGTGATATTAGACTCTACAGACATTCCTGCAATCACCCACTGTATAATGACCGGAGCGTCAAACTAACGATAAAGGTAACCTTTATTAGAACTTTCAGTATCGGTGAACAATGACGTACAGCAGAAGTCTCTTCTTCTAACTCAGGAATCCTACGATTTATACTTGAAAAAGTAGTGTAAGTTTGAAAATTCTGACACTGTCATATGAATTAACCTTAGTACTCTGGAATAAAATTGCCTACTTTCCTATATATTTTCTTATTTTTTCCCCTATATCTTTGCTTATTTAATGCAGACGGCCTTTATAACTAGTGGTGATACAATACCACACGTTTCCGTAGTAGTAAATATTTCGTAATATTAAAATATTGGAACTTCTCACCTGCTACCACTAGAAAACCTCCAAAAGAAGGGAGGCAGGGGTTCTAAAACATTAATTTTAATGAAACCAAACAATCTGTAAAACTCGTAAAGGGATACATAATTCTATGACTTATAAACTCATACGTTTATCATCACCCGTTCGCTCTATTCTCTTCCCTTCGCTCTTTTCCCTTCCCTTCCCTTCCCTTCCCTTCCCTTCCCTTCCCTTCCCTTCCCTTCGCTCTTTTCCCTTCCCTTCCCTTCCCTTCCCTTCCCTTCCCTTCCCTTCGCTCTTTTCCCTTCCCTTCCCTTCCCTTTTGATCGCTCTCTTCTCTGCCTAGTTTCCTTCATAAGAATACGAGTGGCTTTTTCTAAATGACTATCCAATATCCGAATTGAACAAAACATTAAGATAGTATGAATGTTTTTTCAAATTGTCCATAAACAGCTGCTTTTACTTCATACAGCTTTTAGTAAAATTACAATTATAAAATAAGCAAATTTTGTTCTTCAGAAATGAATGTCATCGTAATATGAATTTAGAGTTGAAGAATTCTGATTTTACCCACATTTTTTTAAATTTTAGATGCAAAGATGGAGCTTCGCTTTGTGGCTTCTAGCTGAAGTGACAGGTGTCATTTGGCAAATTTCTTTTTTCCTCATGGAAAACTCAGTGGAACCATATGAACCTACATTCGTGGACAGCATTTCCAGTATTGCAAGTATCGGTGAGATGTTTTTTAATTCCTGGATTTCGATTTATCTGTTTATATAAATTCTAAACGATTGAAATATCTAATGAAAATGATAACAATACTGTATATTAATACTGTTAACAAATAATGGATACTGAATCACTATATTGCAATGTAATTTATCAGCATGATAAATGAAATTACATTAATATTTTGAAACTGAAGAGCGTAGTGGGATGGAATATATTTACTTGCAAAATTCGGATTGCCCATTACTGTTTTACTTTGTTTGTTTCACATAAGGTTTATGAAAATTGTCTTCTGTTCTAGGTACAGCAACGTATATGACCTGTTGTTTAAGCCAGTTAAGAGCTCGAAGATGGAATGACCTTCGCCATCATTGAAATAATAATTACTCATTGTATTTTGTATTCTGAATATAGGAAATAAATTATTTTCATATTTTTTTTAACAGTTGAACGTACGCAAGCAGACTACCTCCCGGGTGTGGGACCTCGGATGTTTACGTACGAGGCGAAAGCGTCATACCTCGCTGTCGACGGACAGATTCTGTCAGAGCGTATGCCACGACAAAGAAAAGCGTGTGAGCATTTCCGGTCAAGTTTTGGTGAGAATTAACATTTTCGCAACAATTAAACTAAAAATTCAGCAGTCAATTTGCAGCCCTTGTCAAAATTGTTATTTTGCAATTTTTACCTCGGGTAGAAATTACGGTCCATTCCTAGCTGATTAAGCGCATCGGAATTATTTATAAAATTGCTAATTATCGCAAAATTGCTAATTAGCTGATTTTGACCCTGGGACCTTTGTGTCAATAGATTTGCAAAAATTGGAAATGGATTATAAATTTTCAAAAGTTGAAATTTTTGTATCATCTGAACGGCTTTTAAGAGATAAAAAGTCCCGAAATCTGATCAGCTCCATCTTTTCTTCTTGAGATACGCTATTGTTTATAAGAAATTAGCCTCTCCTAATCACCCTAAATTTATACATTCAATTTTTCCCACACGAATATTCTTAAGAGTTTTACAATGTGAAATTATGGTTTAGTAGTTACTTTGCTTTTAAGGATGAAACACACTGGTATATATACTTGCAGGCTTTATGGATTCTTTAATCGCGCGGGCCTTTTGAATACGCGATGCTCTCTACCAACACATCAAAATAATATACTTTCAAGAAATCGATTTATGAAGTGAAGAAAGAGAGAAAATACAATAAATAAATAGCACAATGCTCGAATGAATGGGTGAAATCCAGATCGGTATAAGTGACATTTTATAAATTCTAAGAAAACTATTTACTTCATTCAGTATCACTATAAAGTCTTGGCGTTTTGTGTTATCATTAAAACTACATTTCAATTGTTCATTAAAAACACGAACTTACATTGGCTCTGAAATATAGCCTAATATAAACAAGTTTTTCTCCGAATTTATAAATTTAACTTGTACCGTTCTGGTTTTTACCCATTTGAACAATAAAATCAAATCGATATAAACATACTTTCTTGAATTGGTATGAACATTTCAATTTTGTAATGTTCCCTGGAATTTATAATTTCCAACAATCACTCAGGTTTCATTGTAAAGAACTACATTGTTTAGAAATAATAGAATGCTTCTTGGGTACCAGTAGTAATAGACGTAGAAGGCGCACCGGCAAACATACTCGAAATTTGTTTTAACGTAACTTTCGGCAATGGAGACATAACTTAAAAGTACCGTTTCTTCTATGTACTTCACTTTTCCAATCAACTCTAAAGTACACCATACTCATTTCTCGAGAATTTACTGGCAACAATTATCCGTATTTTCTTTTTAGTTTTTTCGAGAATTTTTGCAGAAACTTCACAATAATCTTTAAATTTATACAAACAAACCAGTCCTACTATGATTATGCAGTAGTATTTAATTACATACATTCTGTTACGTTTTTCTGACGCTACATTGACAATTGATGATTTACAACTCAGGGAAATGTTTTTTAAAACCTATTTTTTAACTACCAAATTCATGCACTGACCACTGTAATTAACATTGGTTTTGAAGCTTTCGGGTAACTGCAGCGGGACTCTCATACACACAAATATGTACGCACCAGGCAGGTTTCAAATCCACGACCCCTCCGGCTTTAGCGACCTTGAATATCCGAGCCGGCCCAAGGCAAATTTTAAAATGTTTTAAATTTTCTTTTCGTTCAGCAATGAACTAGTAAACCTTAAACGGGCATTTGCTGTTTCGAAATACTTTTGCAGTTCGTTAAGTACTATAATATTACGGAATCATTACAAATGATGCGATTAAGTGTTGTAGCAACATTTGTTTTTCTTAAAAGTTATAGCGAAAGTATTTCGCTTCTATCGATTAAATTCTACTTTATTAATGTACAGTAAAACATGCTCAAAGCCGGACTTCAAGGTGCCAGAATTTTGTTTCGTATTAGACAAGATTCCACTTTATGCAATGTAATACTGTAGAATTTGTGATTGGCAGGACCGCCATTTAAGTTCACGTTGGACAGATTTCCGCATTATACACTGTAAAAACTTGGAAAATAATATTTGGTTTGACCATTCATTATGCTACGTTTTCTCAACGCGAGCATAGCGCATACGGCGGCAGAACCTGGCAACTACTATGTCTAGCAGCATTCACATTTTCTTTTCTACAAGGACACGCTACGCTTATGTAAAAAAATCATAAAAATCAACATCATACTTCATACTACCCCAAATTGAATAGAACAGAAAACGTGATACGCTGTTAAACATGTTCGGCCTTTTGATTGCGCTATTGCCTATGCTTATACCTACTATCTGTGCTTACGTCATGCACGTAAACATGAGTAGAATTGTATTGTTACAATATTAAAATGACAAGCGCAAAGCGCCTTTTGATAAGAATTGTAAAATATTTCTACTCCAAGCTTGTAAGTTTATTTTAACAATAATTTATGTTCTATATTTAATATTTATGAATTAAATCATGAAATTATTTGAATTTCACAAAAAGATATTGAGCAAGTCAAATTTGTACATTTTCAGTCAACTTCGAAAGGAATGATTCCTGAGAAGTGGACCAAGTGGAATGTGGACGCATTCCTTTCAATTAGGATATTAAGCGTACTGCAGTTGGTAAGCACATATTCTTCCCAGAAATTGCCATTAACACGATCTTCTTATTGAAGTCTCAAATGTTAGTACTAGAAAACAAACTAAACTTTACATTGACATAAATTGACCAGGTATAGACTTATTGTTTATAAATTTTGAAAGTGCTTGTAATCGAAGATGCATCAAGGGAGTTTAGAATTCAAGATAAGTACCTAGTGAAATCTTATCAATATTAATTTTCACATGAAAGAACAAGCATTCTCATTTAATTAAGTGCTTAATACAGACGTTCAGATTTATTAATTTATTAAAAAAAATGTAACAATTAACGAAACTAGTTTATATAGAGGGAGATAATTGTTTGATTGGAATGTTCAAGACAACGAGCGACAATGGGAGCAAGTTTTCTTTTATACTATGAGTGCAATTGAATTGTCTAATGCAGAAAGAGTACATTTCAAATTTTCACAACATTACAGGAGATAAAAAAACCATTTGCAACAAGGCTGATTATGTTATTTTGCAAATTTTTTTGCAGATACATTTGCAAAGTCTGATAATCAGTGTAAGTCAATGTAATATACTACAAAAAACCTTTTGAGGAGTGAAAGCTAAAGCTAAAAGAAATGCATACCAATCATTACATTAAAATAGCCGAAATGTGAACATGTACCCTTTGCATGCTTCTGCATTGGGCGGTTCAATATACCTTTATACACATGTTACGTTCAATATTTTTTCGTATCCATTTGAGAATAATTTAAATTTTGAGAAATCGGAGAACACCTGTACCATTTGAGACATGTATTCAATAACGTCATATTGGTTCTGATCAAGACCTATTTTATTAGGCCTTGCAGTGTATATTTACGATCACCTTAGTGACTTAGAGAATAATATCTGAAATAAGAAATAAGAAGCGTTTGAAAATGGAAAATATTTAACTTGATTGCTCGAAGATCAGGGAAACTGGACGAAAATCTGATCGAGATGGGGGACATTGGCCCAGAAGCTAAAGTACAATACTCGTTACAGGTTCTTTATAATTATAAAATCCAAATGGTATATAACACTTTAAATGTGTTTGTTAAAATTAATATTACTTTCCTTTTGGATGCTCAGTATAGTCTGTAATTGTATAGAAACAGTTGTGCAGCAGAAAAGATTTTACTTGGGACCTAAACGTTTTTATAGAATTTAATCGTTTAATGCCATTTGGCAAGGTCTTGTAAAATAATGTACATGCATTATATGTGAATTTTTTGTAGTGAGCTGTTGATATTGTCACCTGATGAATACGATTACCACGTTGAGTGTTGTAGTTATAGACAAGTGCGTTTGCTGAAAATATATTCCCGCCATTAAGCAAGTCATTTTTGACAAAAAACACTGATTCACATATTAAGAGACAAAGTAATGGTAAAATACCTAGTTTAATAAAGAGAGGCTTACAAGAATCATGTAAGTCTCTCTTTATTAATCTAGGTTTTTTTAGTTTCCGTATCGAAATTCGATAAACGAAATGGAGCGTTTTTAACGAACACTTCGTTTTCTGCTCGCAATCGTGATGAAAATACCTCATTTGGATGCCGCAAAAAAGGCTGAAGATTAAACAGTGGAACATAGTATCTGTGGTATGAAATTAAGTTAGGTTGTGTATTAGGACTGAACACGGAACTAGACATCGAAACACAGTACATGTTTTCTTTCTCATTATATAATCACTTAACATTGCAACTCAGCACATCAAAATGTTCTCGGAACTGTGCAAAAAAAATAGCATCACACGCATAGTAAACCAGAGAATATAACGAAAAGTGATGCCAGGAGCTCGGTAAGCAAACTGTATGAAATCTGTATCGAAAAATGAAGCATGCGTCAATGTTTCGTACAAATGACATCCATTCTGACTCGATTGCTGTTTCGAGTATTTTTGTTAACTTCAATTAACTAAAATTATTTATTAATACATGCCATACTTATTAAGTATATCCAGTATATATAATATATATTACACATATAAAAGACTCATCAAATTAAATAATTGACAAAACAATACAACTAATGCGTCGTCGTTTCATTCTAATTATGATCTGAAATATAAATCGAAATCAATGTATGATGTTCTTGTGTTGGTTGTCAGGTTCATATTTTGCATGAGTTCTTCAATGTGGTGGTGAGCATATGGCTACACTCAGACTTCAAGAGGCAGACCACAAAGATTTCATCCTCCAAAAACATATGGGTTATCGGAGACTCTCATCTTGAAATGATCCGACCAGGTATATCATAAGTAACCCAAATTGAATTCATAATTATGTAAACAAATTGTTTTCAGCAAAGCAAATCTTAACATACTGGAATATGAAAATAAGTGGTAAAGCAATTGCACGTACTTTTGTGTAATATTTGTTACAATCATACAATATTACAATAATGTAAATATCCTACTAACAAATTAGTTCTCTCTTACAAACACTTCACCATTCGAAGCGAAATTGAAAATATACTTAGCAACCTTTCATTTTTGAAAATTAAAATCTTGTAATGAATATGATATTTGTAACACCGAATTCAATGTAGACTATTATGACCCTACGTACCTAATAAAGTAGTCATTTGGATCCGTTATTCTTCCTCTTATGTTGTGTGGTCAGGCAATCATTAGACATTGTTTTAAATGCTAAAATGTTTGCAGTTTTGTAAATAAATATCAGAGGTGTTGATGAATGTCGGATCTCTACTTAAAAATAACTAATGAATAGGCTTATAAATTATATCATTCCGTAAATGCATATTCTTTACGAGCAACTCCAAGTCATTTGACATAAAATGTTTAAAATGTTATAGGGGCTTTAAATAAAGTATTTTAAAATTAAATATCTTAAGGATCTCCTGAGCAGCACAACTGCATCTCAATCCCGTCGTATTTACCGAGTTTCAGCTCAAAAGCTTCTAATCTAGCAGAAACGCGTGACATAGCCATCCATTCACATACACGAATCTTTGTTCGGGTATAAAAATTAGTATAATATTTCCTCTTCATGTGCACCAATCCTAACCAATTTTTGAAACAACACTAAAAGACCAATATTGGAGATCCTATGAGGTGAATTCCAATAAAAATGGTGCATGTTCAATTTTTGTTGAACTCTCTGAATATTCGGAATTTCAAAAGTTGTGGTAAAACACTGTATGCACACTGTTGTTGGAGCTCTAGTTTTTCTCAGCGCGATTTTTAAGAGTAGAGCAGAGAACGCATTCAAATATGGCATAAGACTAAATCTCGGAACATTGGAAAATTTCATATTTGAACTTCTCGAGCTTCTTTTTTTTCTTTTTGTTATTTAAGGTCACATCAACTACTATATCATTAGGAACTATTTTTGCGAGTAACGGTATGGTAACTTTGAGTATGACACGATATGATGATGGTGATAGGGGCGTGAAAGGACGAATACAATACAATCATGCCCGAGGTAAGACCAGAACCCGCGACCCTTCGGTCCGAGATCGCTACGGTCATCTCGGTCATCCGGATCGGCGAGCTTCTTTTGTTGAAGAGTATTTCAACGTAGTTTTCAGCGTAGTGTGAGTTGATTTCAACCTATAAGATAATTTCCTGGGTCTTCGAGAGTTTATCTCAAAGTGAGAGCAACTGAAGCAAGAGCGAAGGTTATTTCTTGAATTTTATTTCACTTACGGGTTAGGGATATTCTGCCAAAATATATTTTGCGGATAGAATATCTCCATAAGGAATAAAAAATTAAGAACGCACAAGGTCGCTATAAAATGTCGTGCTGTTGGAACGACTTCCGGCGGTATAATTCAGCGCGCAATTTGGTTTCGCACTCTGAGCGGTATTAGAGTGGACGATAATCGCTCTTGCACGTTTGTGCATGAAGTCATTGTCGCGCCCGGACAATCGCACGCTTCGGAACTCGAGGCCTGTGGAAGCGGATGGATTAAATAGCGGCGTCGCGCGCTAGGGATGTACAACGTTGGCGACTAGGTAAAATCTACAGGAGCTCAATTGAAATGGCCGTTTCAGGTTCCACTATATTCACTATCATTGAAATAAATAAAAAATGCACATTATTACGAAAAAAAACATATGTCATAGTACGAGATTATTTTGTGACAACAAATAAATGAAGAAAATATGTTTTTTAATACAGACAGGAGAATAGCAATGGAGCTTCCTGCTCCTGAGTTAGAGAATTAGAGTATGCCGGGTCGAACGGGCTGCGTGCACCTGCGTGCGATTTCTTGGGGACCTAATTTTATAAATAACAATATAATATTATACATAAATTTATTCAAACTGCAACTGGGTATAACCTTCAGGCAGCTAATTACATAAATATGATAATATATAACATGCACGTTATACTGTAATAATAATAATAATAATAATAATAATAGTGGTGCAATAATAACCATAGTAATAACTATAAAATTAATATTAATAACAAAATAATAATATTAATAATAATATTAATATTAATAATAATATAAAAATTATAACTGATTCATATAACATTAAATTGCTTTAATAAAAAGGAACTTCTGTAGTCTGAACTCCGCACAAAATGTTTCTTCATATAGTTTGAGGTAGTACACGATGTTGAATTCCGAGAACGCAGTGTGTCTAAGCGACAATACCAAATTAATATCTATTCCTTCGTAGCACCAGTGGCAAAATCGCAAATAGCACAAAATTTCACCTTGTGGTTTCTGTACCCCCAAATTGCTTCGTTGATTTCTATAGAATCGCCATTAGAACCTATTAATCATGATAAAGGAAAATTTGAAACTGAAAAAATAATTGTATTTAAGAAATTGCATTGTGTTCTACTATTCGTGACAGTGAGTGTGATTTGTCTCATCATTTTTCCCGAGTTATGCGAATCATTAAAAGAGTTTTTTTTATATTATACGCCACAACTGATAATGAGTGTTCAGGTGAGTTTGAGATGTGTTATCATTTTAGTAACCGTTATGATTTTTGCCATTGCAGGGCAATTTGAACAAAACTACTTCAACTTCTTGGTATTCAGCATCGTGGCAAATTGGTTAATGCTGCTCACCACTTTCATTGTAAGTAATATGTCCATTTAAAAAATTACTAATGTTAAAATTTTAATGACATTAATTTTATTTTCGAAGACGAAAACTACATGAATCCTATTTTATGGGAACATCATTCATGATTTTGACAACTTATTTTTTTTTATTTCAACTTTTTTTCATACAAACACTTTAAAATGGGGTTTATCAAGCTCTGGATCTGAAAATATTTCTCGCTAAAAAATTCAAAAAATTCCCATAAAAGGGCAAATATGCAAAAAAGTAAAATAAAATTGAAATTATGGAATGACTACACAGAACATGTCATTATTGTTGTTAAAGGAATAGAATACAAAATATTACCAACAAATAACAAAAAGTTAAAGAAAGAAGTATAATTAAGTGCATTCACTGCAGTACACAAAAAATAAAGGCAAATTTGGAAACGTTTTTAAGAATATTTCATATCCTTGCTTTTAGCCCCTATATGACTCAAAATTGGCCATCGATGGCTCATTGGTTAGCGTGCTTGCTTTCCACGCTGCAACACGTGGTTCGATTCCCGCTGGGGGCAAAAAATTAATTGTGCGCTTTCCTTTAATGTCCCAGTATCTATTGCTGCGTGGCGATGTGAATGCTCACTTCTCTAGTTGAGAATTCTAGAAATGCAGCGTAGTGATGGCTATTATCTAATCACAAGTACCCCATAACTCCATGGCTGGGAGGCCGGGATGCTGCTGGTAGAGGTAAGCTCTTAAAAGTGCCGTGGTGACCAAGT
>BOPP01000032.1:5788403-5813872 GCA_017312745.1 Gryllus bimaculatus
AAGATATTTCATTACGTAAGAAATATCTTTCTTCAATATTGCACTTGTGCACAGTTATTTTTATTTTCAATTTTCGAACATGTGTAGAGCTCGCTGAAAATGAGAGTAGCCCGTATTCCTTCCAACGTTTTGAACGGATAGTGCGAATAGCGCTCTTTAATATGGCTTAAAGATCATTTCGGGGAACTTAAAAAAATGTATTTTTTTAAATATCTCTCACGCCGGTAATATGCACATTTCCAGCAATTTGTAAAGACTATTGCATTTGTGAGTTAATGTGCTTGAATTAATAAAATTAAACACGATTCGTAGGCGAGATAAAACTAAAGCTGTTTTATGCACAGAGAGAAAGATGGCTCGTATTGCTGTGGTTATTCAGCGAAGTCACCAAGTTCATCTGGGAATTGATTTTTTTGCTGTCGAAGTTGTGCCCGTATCCCAATTCACCTAAAGGGGATGACCTTATTTCCACTTTCATCAATATAGGTAAGCAAAAACTGTCTTCAAAAACGTACACATTTTGTTTTTTACTTTAAGTTAATTTTTTACATGTCTTCCCTTGGATGTAAGTTAAATAAACTACGTACATTTCTATCGAAAGCGACGGAAAATAACATATATACAGATCAGATATTTTAATTCGGACATAGGGTTAAACAGAGGTCACTTGTTCGAAAAAAATACTTCCACACAAAATAAAGCTTCCACTGACATTGCGTTTGCCTGCTTGTTTTCAAGACCTCCATCTTGTACCTTTATGCCAAAAGCGGCTTGCTTCCGTAATATACGTAGTATAGGGAAAGTTATGTAATGCTGTGGAAAATCGATTTAGAGATTTCAACGGAAAAAAGTGTTTTTTTTTTGTTGTTGTTGGGTTTTTTTCCTCCCAAAAATTCCGTCTGTCTGGTGTATGTAAACAACACTAGTGCCTAAACCATATGTATATTTTTTTCAAAATTGAAAAAATACCTGTCTATTTGGCCTCAATCGAAGCTCTGCGATTTAGAAAAACATTCATTAGTTTTTGGGGGTACTTTACATGAAGCCCCAGGAACATTTCAAAATTTTGTCAAAAACGGCTCCAAATATTTTCATTAAATGTTTCGTAAGAATAGAGTGAAATACACTTATAAAAGTGGCTTAGGTCAGAATTTCACGGTTAACTCTAAATTTTCAAAAATTTCAAAAGTTTGAATTTTTTTTGTTGTCCTACAACTGTTTCAACAACTTCCTGCAAAGATTTCTTTGCTTATTACTTGTTTGTTTGAACACTAATGAGTCAATAATTAGTTTTTCTTTATACCCTTGCGATTCTTTCTTGCATCCTTTTTGTGTTAGAAGATTTTTAAACCTTTTTTTCTTAGCAACTGGATTTATTCACTCTTTTCGTTACCAGGGCCCGGCAATAAGAGTTTTTCTGCCGAAAATTCGCCGCTTTCCCTGCAGTATTACACAACTTTCTCCCTTCTGCGAAAGCGATAGATAGAAAGAAACAATTATAACAAAAAATAATGGGAAGTATGACTAGACTTTGCTAATACCTTATATTTATGTTTCAGGTGTAGCAGCTCATGTATTTTGCACTCTCCACGAGTTACGAACCTTCACACACAGAATAGATTTGGGGTTTTTAATCAACAAAAACCGGCCTGAAAGAGTGTAAAATCCAGAATTGTTGTGACTTAGATTGTTTCGTCCATCTTCTTATCGCTCGTTTATTCTCAAAACATTTGGATTTTCTTTATCTCATTATTGTTACGTTTTGTTTTCAGATAAGTAAATATATTGCTACTACTTTTTGTATTCGATTTTGTTTATTATTAGACCTTAACTATTTATTTAGTTAAAGAAGGGTGAAAGAAACCTGACGTAAGTTGGGAGAAGTACAATCTGACGACGTTTTCTTGAGCTCCACAATCCCCTCTTAACATTTTAACTTTAAATTGTTGAAAAATGAATAAAAGTTTAAAAAGTAATATATATATATATATATATATATATATATATAATGATAATGATAATATATATTAATATATAACGAAACAAGTGCTTTGCGTTACAGCGCGATAATCTCAGAATGTACTGGACCAATACGAATTAAACTTTAATGGTTCCTTTGAAGGTCAGGAGTACTATAGACTATGATTTAAAACTACAAATCATAATTAATTTACAAAATATTTACTTTTCTGGACTTTTTTTGACTGGCAGATTCACGAATGTAACAACATGCAATAGTTTAACCGCACGCCATCACAGGATGACAACCGAGATTACGATTGAGTTCATCAATGCACAAAATTGCGTATAAGAGAATACTGTTTGTTTATTTTCCCTGTCAATTGTCTAATACGAAATTATTCTGTTTTTCTCTGCTTTATAAAAGTGACTTAGATTTTAATTGACTGATTTTTATTGATTTTAATTGTGTGTAGTCGTGAATGTATTGCTCGTAAGTGTACCAGAGAAATGCAATGATTGGAAGAAATCATTTTCTGATGGTTGATTATATTGTCGTTACGAATACACGTGTTTAGTTTTAGTAAATTAAGCATGATAATTATGTATTTGCGAGGTGCACGCGCTACAGTACGAACGAAAAGATATGTTTGATTAACATGTTGTGTTAAAACTGTATTGGATAGATAAATTTTTTGTAGGGAAGTGTTTTATTATCGTGGAGAGTGAAAGCGTGCCTTTGGGTGGTGAGTATGTAAATTGACGAAAGTTCGGCAAGAAGTGTAATTGAAGAAAAACAGTAACAGTAAAT
Source organism: Gryllus bimaculatus (assembly GCA_017312745.1). Lineage (NCBI taxonomy): Eukaryota > Metazoa > Arthropoda > Insecta > Orthoptera > Gryllidae > Gryllus > Gryllus bimaculatus. The sequence continues at coordinate 5,791,174 of BOPP01000032.1, forward strand.
GGGGTTTTTGGATGAATTGAAAGTGTGTTAACGCTGGTTTTCAAGGTTGTTGAAAACAGAACATAAGAAGTTATTTTGGATAATAGAAAAAACATTTGTTCATCCACAGTGCTCTCGGATTCTTTGGAGATATTGTAATTGTCAAAGTGCTTAATGGCTTCATTCCATCAGCCACTATTTATCAAGGACACTAAAGGCGTACTCAAATTCGATTAAAGTTACTTGAATAATGTTTAAACGTCAATTGCCGCGAAAAAATCAATTTTAAACTTTTCTTTATAAATCCGTGTGAAGAAAAAATAAGAAATAAATGACAATCGACTACATGTATGTGACAAGTGTTACAGTGACAATGAATTAAATAATATATAAAATTCTACAAAAAGTTCGTACGTCAGTACATTTCTTTTATTTCGTTTAGTTTACATTTGTTTTATTATTTTCAGTTATTAAGTGAATGAAGTTTGGAGCCTGGAACCCCAATAAGAAAAACATATAGCGGGAATAGACGGAATTACGGTGAGGGCTATGAGGACGCGGTTAACGCTGTGAGATAGCGGTCATCTCGCGATGTGGTCACGTTGTGTGGTGCAGTACCGGCTTGTCACTATCACCCTCCTCTACTCATTGGTTCCACATACGCATCACTATCGAGGCAGTGCGCCCCGTTCGAGCATCACTGTCAGGGTACGATACACCCGCATCCCGCAGACAGATCATTCTGCCTCGTTCTAATTCACTCCGATGCTGATTTTGCGCCTTTCGGCATCCACGAGACATACCGGCACTGGCTTGCACGTTTCCACGTCGTTTGGCTCTACACCGACTGAGTGTGACGTAACACTAACCTGATGTGTCACGCAAAGTAGGGCGCTTCTAGGCTAATGTGCACGTAACCTTTTCGAAAATTTAATCACTTCTTATGCACACATTGTTCTACACATCTGCAGCTTTTATTGTTTCCGATCATTCCTTCCGAGTATTGCAATTTTCACAAACAGCATTGTATATGAGTTAGGGTAGGGAAACCAGAATTTAAGAAAAGTGTACAGAATACACTTCTCCCTTTGGTACGCCAAACAGTTTTAACTATTTTTGACATATAAATAAATTTAAATTTAAAGTATTTATTTAATTTGTTTCATTTGTAAAAGTAAGAAATGACTACTATTATTGACAATTAAAATTATTGCTGATTTGTACAAGGAGCCCTTCGATTGAATTTGTTGAAATGAATTTTTTAATGTTTTAACTGAGGTGCACGTAGGACAGAAATTGTATTATTTCAATAATACGTAACAATTTACAATAGTGCGACAAAGTATGTGCTTAATGATATCTGTTTTTCAAATTTAGATCTTTAAATAAAGTCGTGTTCAATTTTTGAAATTAGGGTTCATTTCGAGTATTTTTTGTAGATCCTCAATATTGTAAAATATTAATTTCCTCCGCTCCTTGTGCCGGAGCATCGTACGTCACCAAATGACAATGGCAACTCCGCAACATGACCTTTCGAAATTTTAAAAATGAGTTATCATCGTGGTTACGCGGAAGAGCAGCCCTAAAGGACCGAGCCTCGCCACTAATAAAGACAATTTATTATTATTATTATTATTATTATTATTATTATTATTATTATTATTATTATTGGGCAATGTTTCTGGGTTTTGAAAGACAGTGTTAAACTGTTGAACTTGGTTTGATGTTTTCGCTTTAAAAGAAGTAATTATCACACCTAATGCTCTACGATTGGTAATAATGAATTTTAGAAGTGATTGCCAGGGCTGGCTATTAGTGTTTATGTTGGTAGTTGGTTCATCCAATTGTTATTACATTTATTTTATGTAACATCAATAGAGTTCATTTTTGCAATGCAAAAAAGTCGTTGTGGGAACTCCACAATTTCATTGAGGAAATATCTCTATATTCATAATTGCAGTTGTAGGAAAACGCCGTAATATTTGAATTTATGCAATTGTCAAAAAGTCAGAGTTTTCAACGAGCATTAGACTTACACTATCCTCGTAAACGTTGTTCACACTATTCAACAAAAAAAGTAAATCAAAAATGGGTATTTTTTTTAAAATTTTGATAGCGTCGCAAGGGCTTCATGTAAAGTACCCCCAAAATTCAAATATCGATTGAAGAGGCCGCGACATCAGACAGCCTGATTGGGGAATATCAATTTTAGGAAGAAAAATGGCTGAATGGTTTAGCCACTACCGTTGTTCACCCACGGACAGACTGAAGGACGTTCTACTGTCAATCTATTTTTCGGTGTAAAGACCCACAAAACATAAATCCTGGTTACACCACGTATTAGAGATTTTTTTCTTTTTTTTAATTTAGCAGCTGGATTTATCCACTTTTTTGTTACCAGAGAGCTGTAATAATAATTTTTTGCCGAAAATTCGCCGTTTATTTCGCGCAGAATTACGTACCTTTCTCTCTACTCCGTAAGTAGTAGCGAGAAAGTGAAAACTGGGCCTGGGCCTGGAAACACCTCTAGCTGGCAAATGCCATATTAATCCGACCTTAAAATGTTAAATTTATACATACATGCATTCCAATTTCAGATGCACGCATAAATTGGGGAAAAAGTAAATATCTTCTGTGCATATGGATGTTGTAAATGGTTTCATGAAGTATCTAGGAATTTGATTGTGGTATTCCGCCTGTTCTCATTTTGCGCATAGCGGCTGAATTCTCATTCCCAGTACGTCACTGTTTACAACACTGGAGATGTCACGCGATTAGGAATCAAAAGCTTCAGTCTTCACGTGGGCTGCTTGAGAGCGGGCACTTTTTGTTGCTGAAGGATCCCATTTTCTACACAGTCTGCAGCAGCTGCACGTTTGCTGCTGTAGGCCACTAAGTTCACACTCGTTCAAAGAAGAAAATATTGTTTAATTGTAATGAAATACCAATGAAGAAATTACCTTTATTTTGGTGAAACTTTCAAAATGCGGAAAGCCTGCGGCAGGCCTAGAGCGTAACTGAAGGAGCAAAACCGCGGATGTGATCGGATTCGAAGTATCGTAAGTCAGGTGATCTGTCCAAAAAAATGTCATCGATCATACTGCAAATTAGTAAGACATGTCTCGCAATGTAGTGAACAAACTGATTCAATTCTTTATAGGAAGAAACTTTTCGTTTCAGCGGGCTTTGAGTAATAATAATACATAAGAAGAATCATACTTGGCCACCCAATTATGTTTTTGGTATCAACTGTTAATTTTTGTGAATTAGAATAATTGACCAAATGGAAAGGTAAGAAAAATTGAGAACCGTAAGGGATGCACCACTAATAAGGTAAACATGTTTAATTTTTTCATGATAATCTAATTTAAGTACAAAGCATTGTTTCCTATCAATAAGGGAGAAAATACTCGAAGAGAGTCCAATTAATTTTCGTATTAATGTGGTTATGATTGATGTGTTTATAGGATTAATTCTTTCAGTGTTCAAATATTGAGTAAGTATACTCAATAATTACTGTTTAATTAGTATCATCATTCACTAATAACTATTGGATTGATTTTACGGTTCACGAAGACAGCAAATTATAACATTATTCCCTAACACGTCCACTTTTAGTGGAATATTTTTTACTTAGGGAAATGTTGCTTGTTTGCAGAAATTATTTTTCAATACAATTCTGCGGAACAGCAGACAAGGTAAATTTTCGACAGCACCTAACCTCAACTGCTAATTAATGACACTAAAACTGCTAATATTCTGAAGCATAGGATTTTCTGTTTCTGAATGGAAAATGTTTCGGGAAAACTATCTCAGCTGAACAACGTCCAAACAAAATATAAATTTTAATTTAATATCAAAAATTAACCAAATCCTAGACACAATTGTATTTTAATTTTACTTTACCGTATACGTACGTATATACGGAGTAATATACGTAGTACATGGAATGTTAAGTAATGTTGCGGAAAACCAATTTCGAGATTTCAACGGAAATACACGTTTTGGAGTCCCCAGATACCGAAAAACTGTTGTTGTTGATTTTTTTTTTGCCAAAATGTCCGTCCGGCTGTCTGTGAACACCACCAGCGACTAAACAAGGCATACGATTTCTTTCCAAATTGAAGAAACCCCTGTTCATCTGTCTCGAGTCAAAACTTTGAGATTTTGAAAACGTTCTTTAAAATTTGTGAGTACTTTACATGAAGCCTCCCGGACATTTCTCAAAAACGGCTTCACAATTTTTCTTTAAATTACTTGTAAGAATAGAGTATTATACACTTATAAGCGTGACATAGTTCCCGATTTTCACGGTTAACTCTGAATTTTTGAAAATTACAAAAGTGTGCAAAAAAAAAAGCTTTTTATTTCAAATAAAATTTGTTATCTGTAGTAAGTTCTTTCAGTAAGGTCATGAACATTTTTTGAAACTTTAGTAGTTTAGTCGCAATATTGTGTGGGATAGTGCTAAATATACTCTATGAGATGACATAAACATCAGTTTGCTCTATTCTTTGTTGTATTTTTTCAAATATTACAAAAAAGTAATTTTTTGACTTGTCTCTTACGTTGTTAATATTTACATTAGCGGCAATTTGTTTACATTATTATATTTATGAGTGCATGTGCTTTAAAAAATGTCATATAAAGTTTCTCGAAAACTCAACCACTTTCTGTCAAAACCAGCTCAAATTTGCGCATTTTCTGAATCGCTCAAAAACCATTTTCTCAAAAACGGTTAAAATTTAGAAATTACAGTAGCGCTTAAGGACCATATCTTAAAAACTGCTCCAAATGTATCAAAGGAAATTGCATTTTAGGACGAGATTTTACTGTTTTTTAATATTCTTAAAATAATATTTCCGTACTTTGGGCGACGATAGAAGACATCTTGCATGACTATAGCAAGTTCGCATAGCTAGCCAACACCAAATGAAATAAAATACGGGAAAGTCTGTGCCACTCTGTAGCACCAGTAGTTTAAATTAAAGTTAAATTGTTGCAATTTCAACGGTGCGCGCTCACCATTATTGTTCTTTGGCAACAATAGACAATTTGCCAACATAACCAAAGAGTCTAATATCACAACCGCGTGAATGTTGTAGTTCTAGTTTCTTCCGCCGTAGTTTCTAGGAGACGATTGAGTTTGGACGTCGTCAGCAGAGAGCACGTGGTGCTCACTTGCACTAGAACCGCTGGGAAGAAACATCACACGACGCTGCCTGAGTCACGAACTTCGTAAAATCATGAGAACAGCAACTTTGACAGTCGCTGCACGAATTATTGGGTGCGTTTGTTTGGTAAGTAAAAGTATAATACTTATTTTTTTATTAAATTTAATATAATGTCGACTAAAAATTTATCGATAAACATAGGAATTCTTATGTGTAATATAATAATCGTGATTAAGTGTGTGACTTGTAAATATTGGCCCACTTCAATTTACTTGCCGGGATTCTCTGAAGGAAGAAATTTGGAAATATTGTGTAATCTAGTACTGGAAGTTTGACATTTCTCCACCCTTTTTGTTAACCAGGGTCTGGCTGTGATCTGCTTATATTTTGTGAAATTATTTTTCATCAGTCATTTCGATCACAAAAGTTTAATTATTTTAAAAGGTCTCTTGTTTAGGCTTTAATTATAAAAACAATCGGGCAGTATGGGTCAATCATTAAGTTATTACTTTTAATTTAAATTAAGAGTTTACTAATGCAGTGACGAGAAGAAATTATTCAGTGAAGTTTTATTGAGATCGTTATTCGCCTCTTGTAGAGTTACTTGAAGTATTTTTCGCGACGTTCTATCCAAACGAGATAACTTAGTATTTTTGTAATGAAATTAATTTCTAATGGCACTGAGGCTAAAGGCACTGTCATAAGACAATTTGCAAAACTAATTGGAAATTATTGATGTAATTTTCGAACGCATGAAACGGTAGTTAACTCCATCCGACTTTCGATTTGTGAATTGTCAACTGTCCCTTACGTACTGTCCCCTTGTGCAGCGTTAGCATTGGGAGTTGAGTAGAAACGAGACTCGAGGCCTTAAATGTACATTTCTTTACGGAGACTCCAACGTCTCATATTATTTTAAGTACCTGCAGAATATCAACATAATTTTGCAATGTATCCTTGCTTCTCTAGCGAGAGAGATACTTCTTGATTTGCTAGTTGAGTAATCTTATAGTTGTTCAATCGTTTACAACGATGTGGTGAGGAGAAGATTTCCTTGTTTCAGTTGGGATCGGTGATGATAGCAACTCAGATAGCAGTCGACCTTTTCCACTTCTCTAATCCCGCTTACTCCAACACCACAAAATGGGCGTTCAAATCCATTGACGTCTGGACAGTTCACCACGCTCACCAATTTGTGGACAAAGGTTTGTTGGCCGAAATGTAGTATACGGTACAACCTTGGGAAGTCATTTAAACCCTCACTTCACGCCGTTTCGGCGTTAACTTGGCAGCAAGAATTCTGGGGGCTTTCTTGAATAGTGATGTTTTATAAAAGTGAACTGGTAATTATGCGTTGGATAGACTCGAGGATGTTTATAATGAACGCGAGGGCCGAAGCCCCGAGCCTCGCCGTGACTTGGATCCGGACGAGCGAAGCGAGAAAACATGCGTTTGGCGTTACAATGCGGCGGGGACAAAGCATTTGAAGAGCGAACCATGAAAATCGCATATCCGTAAGTTTTATTCATTCGTATTAGAGCACATACAGTAATTAGGGCTTAAGCCCAGCCGCCACGTTTCTCTAAGGGTGTACCGTATGCTAAATTTTAACCTGTTTGTTTCGGAAGAAAAAACATTCCATTAAACGAGCAAGCAAGTGATAAATTCTGCTCTCAAAAGTTCTGGAAGAATTTTCTACATCAAACTCCTCTTGTGGTAGGGAAGATCGGTAAGATTTGGGATAAACATTAAATCATATTTTAGTTCGGAATGAAAGTTGAGGTGCGAGTATGTATGTTCACGGTTATGGAATGAAAGAGCAAAATTAATTTTTGTCCGTCCTTTTTGAAAACTGTCTGAAGTACTAGTGGATGGAACATTCCATTCATTTCGGAGACTAGTTTTTCGTTTCTAAGCACTTAAAAACATGCATGATAATTGAGTTTGTATCATTACAGAAATTTAGTACAATATTAATTAAATGAAGAAAATACCTGTAAATTGCATTGGAAGGTAGGAGGAGTGATTGATAATAAAATTGCTTATACAGGTCCGATATTCTTTGAAAGTTTGGATTAAACTATCTTTTTTAGCGTAATTAATGTCACGTTAGCACGATCTTGTTTCTATATTTTTCTATTTTCTCTAATTAATAACCTGATTTGAAGCATGCAATTAACTGTAACTTTTATTTCAGAATCGCATCTCCTTGCTGTTGGGATATTTGTCGTGTTTTACGGTGTGTGCAGTGGCTTGCTAGTGTACGCAACTTATGTGGTAAGTAGGGAAGTAATAGCTTTCCAGCCTTAAAAATGTGCTGTTAAAGTAGAGAACGCGGTACTGCCGTAGAAAAGCGTGGCTCGGAGGGGAGGAGGGGAAAGGGGAGTTAGAAGGAAAGAGGTGAGTTGTCTACTCAAACGCCGCCTTCCCTAAAAAAAAGTGCTAATCTCTGTGAAAGCAATAAATAAAACGAACCGATAGGTGACTTTCACGTGTCGTAAAGTTTGGAGACGCCCTCGAGAAACGGCAAAAACCTCTGTTGTGTGTTTGCCCCCCCCCTCCCTTCTCGCGAACCATCACCCCTTTCGCACAGAACACTTACGCTTTTTCCTACTGCGCTTCCACTCGAAACGTGACACGACCCCTTTCGCTTGGCCAACCTCATCGGACACTTACCAACAGGACGTGTAAATTTTGTAGCAATCAAACCCCGTTTTTGCGCTTACTCAATCACATCCAAACACCCCTTTAGGCGCAGCGCGTTAAAAAACCCACATTTATTCTCCCCATTGTAGCACAACCACTTGACACTCAATGCGCAAATCACAAAGAATATGAAGAGCGAGAAAACGTAACTGTGCGAAAGCAACGTTGCTAATCACTTCGACAACTACCCAGACACAGTCACAGGGACACCGCCACTATTTGATAATAGAGCTCCGACAAGATATTAGGGTGAAATTACCTCCCATAACTTATGAAGTTCGTGACCAATTAATAATGATTGAAAATTATTTAAGTATAATATTTTTATAATTTATTTAGATGCTGTGCGCGCGGCAGCCTCGCTTGCAAAATCGCCCACAGTCTACTTATTATAAGTATGTACTAAGTTACGTACATTGCTCACTAGCCTTCCCCACCGAAAGATTCCCCTTATAAATCCCTAATCACCCCTCGACCCCTCCACCGTGAATTTTCCCCCACATCTGGGGGCGGGGGCGGCGCTAAATGCCGGTTTCAACGATTTCCGCAAGTTGTACCGTGTTCTAGACTTGAACCAAATGTGCGTATTTGGTACGAATAGTGCTATGATAGCGATGGTGTGCCCCTGCAATTGTGTCGGTAGTTGTCGAAGTGACAAGCTACGTGGCTTTCGTAGAGTTAAGAGTTGTTTTTTTTGTGCTTTTTAGATTCTTTGTGATTTGTACGGAAAATGTTGAATATGATGCGTAGGGGGGTAAACAGTAAGAGCAAATAGTTCTCGACGTGTTTTTGTGTTTACTTTTGTGTGAACTTTACTAGTACGATTACATGTATTAAAAATTTTAATTTAAAACGCAGAGTTTCATAGGATGCCAAAAGGTGATTAATTATAGAAGGGGAGGGATTGGATTCTTATGAGAGAGGAGTGTAAGACTTCTTCAGGCAATATGTGTATCCTCATATACTCATTGTAAAATTCAAAAAAAACCTCGCTTTTTCTGTGCACGTGTCTTTTGGGAAATAAAGAAATAAAATAAATTTTCTAAAAAATTGGCTATCAGTTCCGAACATCGCATGTGGAATATCAAAATGAAACACCCTCACTTTACACACACTATTTGCATAGCATTCTTTTACACTAAATTACGTTTTGGGCCAAATTCATGCATCCTTTGCGAGGCGTCCCCGCTCGTCGCCTACTACATTCCTGGTTCGCTTGTTGGTAGGGCCGGCGTTTATTGGCGGAGCCCTGGCTGTTCTGCGAGGGCACGTGCATCCTTTGCGAGGCGTCCTCGCTCGTCGCCTACTACATGCGCAAAGAGGAGGTCACTGCCCGCTGGAACGCCACCGGCGCCTTGTTGTGCCTTGGTAAGTTACGAAGGCTTCCCCCGTTCATTGCCAAAAGCTACGCTTCTATTACACTTGCTCCTTGTGACTTGAAAAGGGCAGTTTATGCGTTCACAATGCGCTTCAATTGTTTGAGTTGACAACGTATTAATTTATTTAGGGTCACTATATGGCTTTACAATGCGCATAATTTTGAATGATTCGCCATTTTATGTAGAAGAATAGATTTTAAGCACAATGCTCTCATAATTTAACGAAATTGTCATAGTTTCATCTAATTCTGTATGATTTCCCGATTTGGACTATGTTTATAGTTTTCCTGTTCAGTTTCTTTTCAATAAGGATTTAAGTACCTAAGTATTCAACTTTCAACTATCTGTTGTGTTGCAATGGGCAGAAAAATAAATATTTTAAATCCAACGTTTATTCAATTATATGACATGTCCTCCCTTTTCAAAAGGAAATATTTTTACTGCAATAATACGTTATTGCTTAAAGGGCAAACGAGACGAGAAGTTAAATAAAATAGCGCCTTTTCTTCAAAAGTTTGCCTAAAAGCAAGTTCTAGGAACATAATAGAAGCAATTAACTAATTTTTCGTACGTAATAACCAATCTTTGCCGAAATTCGGGAGAATGTTCGAGTTTTATTTTTCATTAACTGCACATATCTACTTACAACGAAATTCTCACATCCTTAAAGGTCAAATATAGAATTTTACTGGTGTTTCCATTCTGCTTCCTTCGAACTGTAGTGAGGATTCGAAAATTTCCTATTTTGTCTTAAAAAAGTAAAATTTGATTTTCTCAATTCCTTCCCCAAAACTTTTGGTTTTATTTTAATATAAAATGAAAGAGCGCTATTCCTCAAAAATTTAATTTTCGTCGGTTTTTTTCAAAATGTTTGAGTGAAAAACGTAGGGAATTTTAGAAGAAAAAACGCATAACCATCTTTCAGAATAGCCACTTAGAAAAAAAGTATTTTATTTTAGGTGTGGAATAAAACACCATTTAGTGTTCAGGACCAATTTTTAGCAATAAACACGAAAATTATAAACTTTGACTTACGCTGGATTTGCAATAAAATGTTCCCGTGATGCGAATGCTAAAAAACGTATAATGTTTTAGGAATGACACTCTCTGTCCCTGAGTGGACTAGGGGAGAGATTGCAATGGTGACTTAACATGGTTTTTCAGTGTTTTGGCTGTTATTGGGAAGGGTGATGAATAGGAGGGTATGGTAATCACGGATGGGATAATTAGATGTCCACCATGTCCCGATCGCTTGGCGAAAACATCCCGCAGCTTTGCTCTCCGCGTGCAGTGATGCTGCTCCAAGCCTTGGCAGCTGCAAGTGTTTAGAAGTAACAACAAATAACTATCACGTAGAAACGCACCAAAAATCAAACACTGAAATGTTGTATATAGCACAAAATACCGTTGCAGGATAATGCCTGTAAATTGGTGAAATGTCTATATTATAACTAGTAAAATGTGGCGTCGCCGAGGCTGAAAACCGTTTTTAATAATAGTTTCATGTTTTGAAAATCTCTCATGCCCAGCTTTGATCAATTCTGTTCTTTCAGTATCTGGCATTGGACTTACTAAAGCATCGTAGTAACTGATAATGTGATACTCCGTTCGAAAAAGTTCGCAACATCCAATGGCCTCGTGTGCATTGGTCGACACAATGCATAGTGGAGTGTAACATATTGGGGATGATTTTGAATTCCTGAATTTACAAGCAAAAAATCCCCAAACTTCAACAAAACTGTCACATTAAGGGGGTTTTGTTTCCGGCAAGGCGCGTTCGCTAAACGCAAAATGTTCTCGCCAAACGGGATGCAAGGGCTTTAATTTTTGACTAGTAACTCTTCGCGGGCGACAATAAATGGCACCTCTGGTCGCCAGTTGGACAACCCTGTTCCAGACAATAAAAAAATTGAAAATACATTAGTTTTGATGACAATGCATGTTAATTTAGATTTTGAATAATTTCCCAGACTCATTTCTTTTTAAACAAAACTGATTTTACAATTCGGCTTGAAATAATCCCAATTCTATTTTAAAAACTATTAAATTTGGATATAATATAGGTGTAAAAACAGTATAAATAATTGAATTCATTAAACGTGTTACTGCATCACATTTCCTAATAAAAATAATCACAACCAAACTTATTTTTAAACCAACGACACCCGAAAAAACAGTTACGTTCAATTGTCTCTTCAGCAGCACCGAACTTTGGTGTAAATAATACCAGAAAAATCGTTTACATTTACCAGTTGTGTGCGTCTGAGATTTTATTTTTGACTTTTTTTTTAGCTTTAGCCGGTTTCATGTGGGGCCTTGTGTTCGAGGCGCAGCTGCGGTGGAAGACGGAAGCTTTCGGGGAACGCACGGTGCCTTCACCGCCTCCGTACACGGAGCACAGCCTAGAGCAGCCACATGCCCTCCACGCACCGGGCAAGGCGCACCGGGCCAAGATGACTGTAGTTTAAGCGCGCACCGCTGCGTTGATTTTATTGAATTATGGCGATACTAGACTTGGTGCGTAATTTGACGTTTACGACTACTAACACTTAGGTGATATAGAAATCGAATGGAAAAACTTTTTAAAATTTTTAATTAAGTAGACACAAAAACAATATGGCTAATTTGAATTAACATGACAAATGTAAATACATTGACTATTAAAGGAATAATGCTGATGCGTACTCACGATGTTTCCCTGAATAGAATAGTTGTGATTAGTGATGAATTGACCACGTTGATTAGTAATGGTGACGTCCAGGCCATTGACTGAATCTTGTAATTCGGAAGTAAATTTTTTTTTATGAAGTATGATTATAATAATTCAAGTATGTTATTAAATTTACTAGATAGGATGATACAAAGTACATCATCAATATACCTTTACTAATAAGCTGGTTTAAAATTGTTCAGATGAAGATGAATAGACGACCAATGGTGACTTGTTTTTATACCAGTATAGGTAATAAGTCGGAATAAGTTACCATATACGATTGGGAAAGGTCAATAATGAAATTGATTTTAAAATGTTTAAAAAACGAGTGAAAACGGAAGTTTTTAGGGTTTAAAGTTTGTGGGCATGAATGTTAGATATTTTAGGATTTTGTTTGTAGAGTTGAATAATGGGAGGGTTGAAAGTTCAATTTGTTTTAATTTTAATTTGTATTAAGAAAGGATTTCAATTGATGTTGTTATTCGGAAAATAGGCCGTTTAGACAACATGGAAAAGAAGTCGAAAAAAAGTCTAACTCGCACATTCGCGAATTCTGGTATGTGTAAATAGTTCGTAATATTAATGTGCCTTATTTGTAAATATAGATTGTCTATCTATAAAATAATGAACATTAAATATCAAACTAAAATGTTAATGAAGGTCTTAAAAAGTAAGTAGTTCGCGTTATCATTGTCACTAGGTTTGGGAATTAAGATTCACATATTATTTAGGAAATCATCTTTAGAAGTCAGAATACGTCTCAACAGGAAGCACAACTTGAGGCTGGAATAAAATACAATGGTAGGAAAAGGTTTCAATTGGCGTGCCCAACGAGGGGCAATGTATAGAGAACGCTTTATTGTAGGCCGTTTGAATATTTTGTGGTGTTCTGCGTCCCTTTCTATTATTTTCTATGCTTTAGTTAGTTTCTATCTTCTTAGTGCAATATGTTTACACAAACATGCATTCCATTTTTTGCATAAACGATGATAAGGAGGAACTAGAAAGATAAGTTATAGACCAAAGAAATTTATTTGCGCGTGGGTTCTGAGAATCGCATCGCGTACGAGAAGCGCGTGTCTCAGGAAGAAAAAGATCTTATAACTATTTCAGGAAGCACAGAGAAAACATTTGTTTCGCTTACGATTTACGAGAAGGAAAATTGCAAATTTAAAAAATCTTTGACATCAATATTGATCTTGATGTGGTCAATATACAATAAGTCTGTTTCTTCATGCGACTACATAAAAGTAATCAAATGACCATCTACATCTAATTAAACACGAAGTACAATGTTTATATCTTGGGCGTCTTTTGGCGTTACATTAAACATTGACCAAAAACTCTAATATCCCTTTAGAAATTTATAAACACTCGCATACACAAGCCATACGTTTGAAAACGACCTAGTTAAATTGCAGTAAGTGTTCTGAGAATGGAGCAGGCGAGAAGCAGATGGCCTTGTGTGGCGTTATCTTGCCTATTCATCAAAATACTCTGTGCGAAGCAATCTTTCCCAGATACAAGGGCAACCAAGAGCTACTGACATGAAACTAATTAGATTTCCACAACGATTTCAAATAGAGCTAGTCTGTGGGATGTGACGCTTTAAATTTGCTCGTCGTTCTCAATTTTACAGTAAGTATGACTTCACAGGAAAATACAAAAAAGGAATGAAACTTATTCAAGGACAAAAGAAAAACGAGTGAGGCAACTTATGCAGCGGCCAGACAAAAAGGTGAGGGAAAGAAGAAAGCAGGATATTTGCTGGTCGAGGGCGGTCGTACGGCCCAGACTCGCTCGTCTTTCGCGCCATTTAATGACGTAATTACTTTTGCTACGTCTTATTGACAACTTAATTCCAGTCAGCTTTCCATATTAGATTATTCTTTTCATAGTAATACGAATAACTGTACTTTTATTCAAGTACTCTAGTGCTTGCATAAAGATAATTACTTTAATTTTCACTTTTCGCTACTGCTTACGCAGCATAAAAGAACTTTGTAATGCAGCGGGGAAAAAAGGCGAATTTTCAACAGAAAAATTATTATCGGGCCCTGGTAACGAAAAAATGAGATAAAATGGGATCTTGTCCCTACGTGTAGTAAATTATTTTCTCTGCCACATTGTGTAGTCAGAATCCATGCTCTATGGGTCCTCGATACCGAAGAAGTTAATGATGGAAAAACGTCTGACTTGATGGAATGTCTGAATGATGGAAAAACGTGTGTCCGTCCGTCTGTGGTCAACACTAGCGCATACATCGTTCACCCGATTTTCTCCAAAATTGATATTCCCCAATTAATCTGGCTGATTTCGCGGACCCTTTAATTTGAAACAGAGATTTTAATTTTTCACCGATACATACATTGCACAAAAGGTATAGCCGAATAAGGGGGTGAAATGTGTCCTATAACCAAATCGATCGTGATACTTATGACAGAATTTAAAATGTGGTAAATTCCCCCCAAAAAATCAGTTTTCTAGGTCAATCTGTTGCAGAGATACGAGAAACATGTTCTTCACGTTTTATGTTTTTCTCAGCTTGTTGCATGCATCTGACTGACTGACGTGCATGTATGTGACTGAAAAAATTGCAGAGACGTGAAAAAATAGTTACAATTGAAGATCTTTTTGTAAACAAATTTTTACGCTAAATTCAAATAAAATTTGTTGTTGTTTTTTTTGTAATTAATTTTCGATGTGATAACGTTGCAGTACTATCTCAGTTTTCCTAGAATGTGTCTTATAATATTGTATAACATATTTTTTTCATATTTTTAAACAATCTGGGTGATAATGGAAATACCATTAAAACCTATCTTAGTTTAAACATTTTAAATTCGCGGCAATATTCGGCCATATCATAAAACAATTATTTCCACCATCCCTATACCCTTAATGCAATTTTGCCAAATGTATGTTCGCAAACAAAGTGATCAAGATCAAGTCTGCAAAAATTTATCTGTCGAAATAAAACACATTTCTGTAAAACATTCTTTACGTAATAAATTTGTGTATATATGTACTACTGTCAAGGTGTAGAAGATCTGTACAAAATATAGTAGTGTTGTAAAAGACTTTTCAAGTCTTATAAAAAAAGGGATTGATTTCTACGAAATAGAAAAACAAAACAAAACAAAAAAACAAAAACACCAAAAAAACTTCTGCTTGGATAAATAGAATTTTCTTGACTGAATAGAATATTTCTTGCATAGTTAGCAGTTTGCAACGCTTCGACGCTCGTATGAAATCCGCTTCGAAACACCGGAGTGGATGGTAAGTGGAGAACAAGCTAGACGCATGCGCAATTGGTGGCGGCGCCGCGCGAGTCAGGATTTTGCCGGGGAGTGTACGTCGCAGAGCGGTTGAGAAAACAAAGGAAGGCCGACACCGCGGGATGGCGGGGGAGGGGGGCGTGAGAGAGGGGATGTGATTTGCCGTTGATTATTTGGTTTGGCTTCCCCTTGCGATTGGGTAGCGGACCGTAACACGCAGCCGTGTTCTCTGCGGGCGGGCGAGCGGGCGAGCGGGCCGGCCGGCCTGCAGGCGCTGGTGGCGGTCGTGAAACGAGGGGAAGTGGGGGAGGGGGGGGGAGGAAAGCCTCTGGAGAATACGCAGCATCCGGACACGGCACAAATGGTGCGCCACAGCCGCATTCTCGCAACGCCAGGCCCTATAGGGAAACTTCCATATAACTGTGTGGGAACCATTACAGTGGCGGCGCTCTAGAGCATCACCTTCTTTACGCGAACTGAAATACCGAACTGATACCAAACGGTATTTACAACGTGCGTGAGTTCTCGGGACGCAAACACACGCGCTTGATACAAAAGCTCGCGCCGCTGTACGCGCTACCTTTTCGTTCATGCGTGTATTATTATGAATAAATGAATTGTAGAAGATAAGCACATAGTATTTAACTTCTTTTGTAATTTATTTCAGAAATATAATCAAAGTGTGTTCGTATTTCTTGACACATTTTTACGTGCGAAAGTTGGCGAGCCTTACCAGCAGCTGTATCCGGCGACACTAGCGCGTCCTATAGTAGCAACCTCTATCGTTGTCCCCGATTTTGATGGAGGGTTGCCGGGACCTGGCAACGCCTTTGCGTGGTCACGCTGGAGTAGCTGCGTAGTGCTGCGTAGTGAGGCTCCGATGACACGGCACCAGTAGGCAGTTTTCGTCTCGAGCATAGAGGGATCAACACGCCACCTGCACTATTCAGAGATACGAACCAATGACTTCAGCAGCCTTCAGTTTATCATATAGGTGTGACGTAGTGAAATGAGAAATAAATTCAAATAACAAAATTAAAATAGTATATTAAAAGATTATAAACAAGTTACAATAAATTGCTAATTTTAAACACTCCGGCAACCTTTTCCTTCCAGTACCCTGCTTTACCGCAGAAAAATAAAAGCCACGCGTGATGCGAGCTGTCGGACTTCCGTCCCGTGACAATTACCGTCACATGGCCTGACGCCAAAATTTAAACCGGTCGTGGCGACCGTGTGCCTACAGCACGCGAGATCGTCTGGCCCTTACACTCCGGACATCTCGCCCACACTCCTACACTCCTTGTACTTAAACGTACAACGCTTCCCGATGTAAACTGAATGAGAACGCGGGCGCAGATGGCGCCGCGTTAAATAGTTGAGGGCTACACCCCCCCACCACTGTTCCCTAGATAGGCTCGCTTGCTGTCGGCAAGCGAGGGCTCGCTGGCTAGCATCTCAGGAGGGGGCTACGCCCCCACACACAAGATTCCCAGGTTGGCTCGCCTGCTGTCGGTAAGCGAGGCTCGCTGGCTAGCATCCTAGGAGTTTACAGCCTAAGGTTATTTTTGGCTCTGCTACGCCTACCTGCTTCAACTGCCAGAGCGCAAAATCCCGGAAGTTCAGGCTCAACCCTTTCCTCCCCCGCAGCGCACTTTCACCGACCTAACGGTTCTGGCCCTCGTGTTAACGACGCCAAATAGGTAATACCACGAGTGCTTTGGAAATTGTCGATAAATCCCCGACTCGCGAAGCGAGGGAATTTATCTGAGAATTTCCAAAGCACGAGTGGTATTTAATAGGACTATTCCACGAGTGAAATTATGTCCAGAGAATTTCCAAATTGCATCAAATATTGAACATAACTTAAAGCTATATTAAAATCAAATAGGTTATGCGGTTTATTGGACATCAACGTAGCGATCGATGTAGAATACCACCTCCTAAGATAGATGAGTCACAGTTTATGATTGGCCAGTAGGAAGAAGCTGTAAAAAAAACTTAATAGAAAAAGAGATAAACCTTTTTGAGATATAAATTGCCCCAATCAGGTCGGTGTATGTAGAAGTAAACACTATTGGTTTTAATTTCACGAGTGGAATAGTCAGATTAAATTCATCTGAGATCGAATCAGTCCATGCCCAAAACAACATGTACAGAATGTACAAACCAAGAACAATTTTCCTATTGTCATTTTTTTATGGCTGTAATATGTTAAATTGAAGTTCATTCGCCCCATGTAATGATTACCTTTCATAATGTTCCAGGTTAAGTTGTCATATAAAATTCACGAACTAAACAAGACCCTCGGAATTGTTTAACATCATGAATTCGAATGTATTTGAAAAGGCTAATTAGAAATTTATTTATAGGCTAAATAAATAAAGATTTATGTAATAAAATCATTAATTTCGTTCCCTTACAAATGACATAAATATTTAATAAAATTATACATATATTAAGTTCATAAAATATATTTTTCGAGATAAACTTTTTTTTAGATTAATCAACCTCTAGATTTTAACACTTCTATATAAGAATATATTCGTCGATATCCGACCTTTCTAGTGCCGTTGAGAAAGCGTGATTTCGTTCTACTGTAAGTTGGTAGGACTGGGGGTTTGTGCTTAGCCCTTCATTACGCCTTGTCATTTGCATTGCCCTTAGGGTGCAACCTCCACGCGATCCCTTATAATTTAAACATTGATGTTACGATATGTTTAATTTGAATAGGGACTCCTCCAGAGTGCCAGAAGGGCACACAATATTCAAATGACTTTAGAAACTAGGAGTTGCAATTTTACAGGCGGCATACATTCAGATGAGAATTGTGTCGATACTGACCCTTGCAAGAACACGTCAGTAGTTTATTAGTATTCTAAAATAACTGATACCCTCGATTTCGCTCTTTCTCACACGATACCCTTGAGAAAACATACTTTCTCGTATGGGTGTAATGTAGAGGCAAAAATGTAATGTTAGAAGCAACGATTTCCAGACGGATATTAACGGAAATACACGTTGGGGTCGAAGATGTTGATAATGTGTCAGGGACGGACATCCATCCGTATCTCAGTGAACAACACTAAGGTCTATACCGTAAGCAGGATTTTCATTAAATAAATATTCCACCATCGACCTGCCCGAACTCGAGATTCTGCGAATTTGAAACAGAGGATCCTTCGAATTTGATCGTTTAATTTTTGGGGATAGTTTACATTAAGCCCCTAGGACGTTCCCGAAAGTTCCCGAAAGTAAAGAATAATTTCTTCAATTTTTTTCTCTTATCGTTCTTATCTTAATAATGCAACATTCACGTAGGCATGTTAATTAAAGAAATAGAAATGAAATAAAAATATTCAATTATTGAACAATTTTAAAAATTAATACTTAAATAAAATCTACATTAAAGCGTCTTGTACACTATGTTTGGTGTTTTAGGTTCAGGAGCAAGGACCAAAACTATTGTGGATTCACTCATTCTGCTAACAAGTTTTACATTAATCTTCGCCTACTGAAAAAATGTCTCCCCTTAGCTTTATTGATTGTCATTGAATTATCACAAATTATCGGTGAACTGTAGTCATTTGAACAGAACTGGGTAGTTTTTGGATTTTATTGAATGCGTTTGTATGAATACTACTTTTCTCCTTTTGTGCATAATAATAACATAATTCACGTATTACACATATTTCGTTACAATGCAGTAAATCTCAAAGGGATTCAATTACAATGTTGTGGTGAGTTTTTCTGAGTAGAACGAAGGGTACTCCGGTTTTTAGCTGTATCTTCTGATGAAGTTCACTTTTATTAATTCTGTTTAAAAGTTCTATTGGGTAGTAAACTGCTTCCTTTACAGGAGTATCAAGATTACACCATTACTAATTGTGGCTTGTACTGACACAATATCTCCAGAAATATTTGAGATTTTCGCGTTGATATAATTTTCTTTATCATTTTCCGGTGCTAAAATTGACCTCTTGCAAAACAAGTATCCTCTTTTGTGTTAATACATTCGAATATTCAGATGTGTGTCTCTGTTAATATCTCAATTTCTCTGTCTCAATGTTGCCCCTCTCCCACATTTAAAAAAATCCTTGAGAATACTGCTCATTCCGCAGAATACTACTCTGCCCCCTCTTTAATGCATCCTGCAACTTCATTTGGACTCATCCCTTTATTAACAACAGGAAATATATTTCTAAAGTCAGCCGAAAATAAAACAGTAATCCCACGTACGGTCTAATACTATTCCTTAAATCATGTAAGCTGCAATCATCAGCTTCAAAAGAAACTTTTTTTTTGTTATTTAAGGTCGCATCAAGGTCTAGGTGACCTAGGTCGCTTCTAGGTCATTAGCGACCACTATTGCTAGTAACAGTATGGTAACTCTGAGGATGGCCTGATATATGATGATAATAGGCGGTGAAAGGACGAACACAATACAACCATGCCCGAGGCGGGATTCGAACCCGCGATCTTTCGGTACGAATAGAAACATTGAGAACCATTGTATATTTGTGCAATACAATGAAAACACAAGCTGGAAACTCTACCATACCTCTCTGTTTTTAAAAATACGGCACACGGGATTTTCTATTCGATCAGTAACTATTGATTCTTTGAGCACTAATACTATTTTATACTAAAATACTAAATACTATTTTTTCATCTAGTCGCCGCCAATCTAGATGAAGTGCGATCAAGATTTTGTTTCTTATCTGATTTTCTACATAATTTAATTAATGGGGAATTTTTTACCTCTATCGCTTGGTGCGTTAAAAATGTCATGCTGTGGTTTCAGAGCTTTCCTGTATCTATCCATTAATTTGCTTCTCCTTGAGATTTAATTTTGGGTTCTTATTTTTTAATATCCAATAAAATCGAACTGAGTCGTAGTTTAATTGTTCAAATAATTATTTACTCTTATTAATTTGTTATACAGGACGTCGGCAATTAAAATTCGCATATTTCTTTATCACTTAATGAAACAACCATATCTTACAGTACAGTTAAAGTAAGTTATTTATTCCTGTCATACGAAAATTAATATTAAATTCAGACCAATGTGAAAACATTTTTAATCTGAAGATCTTTGGCAAAATTTTCGCGAAGTGTTTCAATGGATTTCAAACAATGTAGAAAGAGCATTATAGAACTGCGCAAAAAAATGTTAAATTTGGGTTGTTGAAAATGGAATGAGTAGGAAAAGCTTCGTAAATAAAGTTCTTGCGAACAAATCAGTGCGACTCAAAGAAGAAATTCGAACGGAGTTGTATTTCAACGATTTTCGAGTTTACTTTCTATATCATCCTGCAAGTTGAAATACAATCCTTAGAATCCGTGTTTCGTGGCTCCTTGATACAATGATTGAAAAATCGTTTGATGGTCTGTCTTTCTGTTGGTCTCTTGTTAAAGATAGTGCCAAAACCATTCAACCGATTTTCTCCAAAACAGATATTCCTGGATTGTTTTAAATGAACTCGAGGCCCTCTTGAGTTTGAAACTGATATATCAATTTTAGGGGTACATTTTAGGGGTACCTCAACATTTCCAAAGATTTCTAACATTAAGAAAAACTACAAACATTTTTGATTAGATAATGCCTTCTGATAGCGTAATGGGCGCCTAAAAAATGGTGCATTTCTCATTTTCGGTGAACTCTATGAATTTTCAGAAATCGGAAACTTAGCACTTTTACGAGTTAGTATGTGCTGTTATAGCCCACAAATTTCCTGCAGTGACGCTGATTGAAGTAAAAGCAGCAGAATCAGCGCCACCGCTGCTGCCCCTCTGTCTCGCGCATCCGCCGCTTGCGTTGCAGTCCACATTGCGATTGCCGCCGATACAACCGCCAAAAGTTAAATTTCTTGTAAAAGGGAATATAAGGGAAAAGCTTCTAAATAAATTCTTGGCGAAAAATCATTCGAACAAAGAAAAACGAACCGAGTGTATTTCAACGATTTTCAGTTAATTTCAATCATCCTCAATTAAAATACAATCTAAGAATCCGTTTTTCGCTTCCTTATACAATATAAAAATCTTGACCGTCTTCTTCTCTTTTACATATAGTGCCAAAACCATTCACCGATTTTCTCCAAAAACAGATATTCCATGATCGTTAAATAAACTCGACCTCTGATTTAAACATTATCAATTTAACATTTTAGGTACCTCAAACATTTCCAAAATCTAACATTAAGAAAAACTTCAAACATTTTTATGAATAATGCCTCTAAGCTAAAGCGGCCTAAAAAAAATTGCATTCTCATTTCGTGGAAACCTATAATTTTCGGAAATCGGAAAAGTTAGCACTTTACTAGAAATATGTCTTTATACCCACAGTTTCCTTCTGTCTCGCGCATCCGGCCGCTCTTGCAGCCTCATACGATTGCCCCGATACAACCCCACTGTTCCCCTCTGTCTCCACTTCCCCCCCCCCCGGCCCGCCATTCCCCCGCTCCCCATCAACCCGCCAACCTCCACACCGCACCGCACCAACCTCCCTACCCCAGTCCGCCCCCCCCACCCCTCCATCCCCCTTCGCCCCCCCGCCCCGCCCACAGGCGCGCCCACCCCGCCCGCCCCCCCGCTGCCCGCCAAAACCCGGCCCCCCCACACCCCACACCCACCCGCTACTCCCCAACCGTCTCCGCCCAGCACCCCCCCCCCCCGCCATACCGCCCCCCTCGTCATGGCGCCCGCCCCCCCGCCCACCTCCCCGCCCCGCGCCGCGCCAACCCCCCCCCCTCCCGCGCCGCCGCCCCCGCTCCGCGCATCAAGCCCCCCCTAATCGAAGAGCTCACACCTCAAAGTCCCCGCCGATTAAGCCCATTGTCTAATCGCATTATTGCATGGTTCCGAAGCATCAAGTTTAGACCAGCGCTCCCGGACCCCGCCCCGCGAGCTTCCTCACCCGGCCCACAGCTCCCGCTCCTGTCCCCCGCCCACCCCCACTCCGCACCCCCCACCCGCCCAGCCCCGCCGGATTGTCCCCTCACGTCCCCCCCCTATCCCGCCCCCTTCGTCCCACCCATCTCCGCCCCAGCCATCTCCGGCCCCCCCCTCCTCCCGCCCTCTCTCCCCCCCGACCCCCCCCTCTCGCCCCCTCCTCCCCACCCCCTCCTCCCGCCCCTCCTCCCCCCCCTCCGTCCCCCCCCCCGATCCCCCCCCCCGTCCCGCCCCCTCCTCCCGCCCCCTCCCCCCCCCCTCCGTCCCGCCCCTCCTCCCCCCCCTCGCCCGCCCCCTCCGTCCGCCCCTCCTCCCCCCTCCGTCCCCCCCTCTCCCGCCTCACCTCACCCCCTCCACCTCCGCCCCCCCCCCCCCATTCTTGCCCCACCCCCACCCCTCCCTCCCATCCCGTCCCTCCAACGCTCCCCCCACCCTGCTCCGCACACCCCCCCCCCCCCAGCCCCAACACCACCCTCCCCCTCTTCCCCGCCCCCCCCTTCTCCACACCACCCAGCCCCA
>BOPP01000032.1:5813897-5831397 GCA_017312745.1 Gryllus bimaculatus
CCCCGCCCAGCCGCGGCGCCGGCAGCCCCTAACTTCTGCGCCATAAAGCTGCGATCGCTGCGCCCTCCGCGGGCTGCTCTTTGCGCAAGGCCACCGCCCCAGCGCCGCCGCACGGCCGTCTCCGCTCCGCTGTGCGTTCCTGTGGTTAGGGCCCTCGCCGGCCATCCACGTCGTTACGTGCTTTCTTTTCGTACGTAATTTCACTCGTGGTTTCAAACTTATCTGAGAAGATTCAAACCACGAGTGGAATTCGGTTAGATTATTTCACGAATAAAAGTTCTAAATCGATTAAATAGTACGAACACAATATTAATAATGGTGAAATATATTTCTTGGTGAGGTGTCTCAGACGCTCTATATTGATTACTGCAATTTTCGTCTATATTTATATTTATAGATGTATTTATTTATTATCCAAAGTAGTTCAATGTCATATGCGGTAACACGATAACGAAAAGTACACATGTGAACTTCTCGATTTCAGATGCCCATGATTGTTTTTAACCATCTTATTATAAAAAGGCTATTGGATGATTGAAAATAATTACTTATGAGTGGAAAAGTCTTTGTAAGATGCACATTTTCCAATACTAGCTCATTTCTCGATCTCATTAGTATTGTTTTTACGTTTCTCTCTCTTCGTGAGGCCTGACGATAATAGATGGATTTATGAAAGACATTTATATCAGTAACGTCTCGTGGCTGTAAAGTTATAAGAATGGATTGTGTGATAAAGATAAATTTACGCATGGTTATCTTAGTAACTGAACTGATAAATTTCTTGTATACTAAATCAATCTTTCAGTCCTTCAAGGCTGCAAACTTGTCTATGATGTCTACATAAAAACAGCGATTTCTTCTATCACTGCAGAAAAAGTAGCAAGTGAATTGCATTATTCCCTAAAGAAAAAAGTATATTCTGAAATGCGTTCAAGAAAAGCTTTTTTCACAGTTGCTGTAGTACAAGATATGACTGAGTGAAGAAAAACATGCTGTAAGCGTCTGTAAAAAATATTGTCTCCGTGAAACATTTCGAGCAACTTGTCTTTAGAAATCTTCGTAAACTTTTCATCGGCATATAAGATAGTGAGTTCGTTTCTTAGACGATGTGTTTTAGGGAAGACAGATGAAAAGAAAATTTGCAGATTTCCAAGTGCATTAGAAGGAAAGGAATTGTATTTTTCAAATTTTGTGCTATCAAAGCATAGCAAGGCAAACAAATTGAATTTCTTCACAATCACAAAGTCTGTCATCCGTTTCCATCGAAATGTGATCCAAAAGTGTATAATCCAACGCCCTATAAACCTGAATACATTCATCCTCAGAAAGGGAGTTGTACTCGCGTGTAAGTTGCATATCGGTCATTTTTGTGGCATTTTCAAAGATAGTAGAAAAATAATGTTCGTTCCTTTTAGTCCTTATAGGGGATATTACGTTTGATATACAGTATGTAGTTTACAATGATTCTTTGGCAAAGTATCAAACAGAGTATTAACGAAATTCAGCACGACAGAAAATTGAGACAACTGAGTAATGTCTGTCACATCATCTACTTAAGGAGAAAAAAATTAGAAGAAGTCAATTCGGTTGGTACAAAATTATTGATGTAGTCGGAAATGAACTCCATGAATTAATTTTGAATACTTTTTCATTGACAAGTGAATAATATTCATCTTCGAATACTGGTTTGTAATTTCTTCACGACTCCTTGATACCACAAATGTCAGCATTTCCTTAAAAGGTCTACGATATACTGTTTTACATTGTGGCCGCGAAATGCTAATTCTTGCATTGCATCAATGACTAACACAGCACTGCAGATAAGTACAGTACTGCATCAATGGCTAACTGTAAGAAAATTCAGTTTAAAAGTACATTTTCAATGAAATGCACAGTACGAAATAGTCTAGCATTTTCCAGGGCAGTTGAAATTGTATTTCAATTTCTTTTAAAAGTTTTCAAATAAACCTGACATTTTATACGCTCTTTCGAATCGAAGTGTTTATGTAACGATCGAAATATTTTCAACACAGCGGCAAATCCAAACGTTTATTCTTAAAAAGCAAGCATGAACCTGCAACAAACAATTTCTATGCAGTTGGAGAGGAACACAACCACGGGAATTCTTTAAACCTTGAACGTTTGGAAGTAAAAAAAGCAGCTATTACCTGAATGTGAAAATTTTTTGGTACTAAATATTGGCAGAGATTCAGTATGGTGCCCACATTTGTCTTCACTGTGGCATACACCCAATATACTCCCCAGTAATTGTTTCCTATTCGTAGCTTTTCTAATTAATTCTTTTCTGGGAACTCATTTCCAAATATCCCTGGTCCGTTATTATTCCATTCAAACCAACAAAAATTGCAGCCGCTACAAGATGTCTCAAATATGTCCAGGTATATGGGCGAAAAGACGAAAAGAGCGATGGTTTGTGCAAATAATTGAAACAATACGTAATATTCTTGAGGTGTCAGTAATGACAATAAGTTTATTCATTTTTACATGAAGAAAGCGGTAACAGATTGACGCAGGAAAAGTACTTTGTATTTCCCTGGCAATGTGGAACTCCAAATACAATGTTTGACGGGGTATGGCATTTTTGGGTAGATAGGAAGATGTAGAGAACATCCTGGCCGATCTTTAAAGCTACTGGGAGATGTGGTATTAAGGTATTGAATAGCTCCTCTAGAATTTCTTGGAGAGAGAGCATTTTTCGAAATCATAATAATGATGTAATTCAGCACTTAACCTTGTCTGACAATTAATATAAATTTATTTTATAAATGTTAATGTGTGTAAGCATTTGGCGTTTTGAGTCGATAGACTTCGCCGGCCAGCTAACAGTGTCCCCCTTGCCTGGGCCTAGTCTTATTTCCCCGATCGGGGGTTAAAAGGGACATATGTCGAACATGACGTCTTCCCTTCACCGTAACTTACTAGATCAGCTTGCCTGAGTATTTATTCGTTACAGCTACAGAAACCAGAACATTTTTTTAAGGAATGCTACAACTCTTATTTTTACCTGGACCGGGAATCGAACCCAAGATCACACCACGAAAGCTAGTACACTGCCCATGAGCCATCTTAGACGTTGTAAACATTAATTACAAGTGAATAAACATCTCTACTGTCTGATTAAATCTCCCGTCAACATGAATAACAGATGTTACTAAACGACATTTTTAATATCGATGTTTCGAAACATAAGTGTTCGGACGAGACATGATTGTCTTGCAACATCGATGTTTTTTGTTCGCTATGTTGCACTGGGGCTGGCGCCGCCGTGTCGCGTGGGTTAGCGATTCCCCCCTCTCCCCTCACCCCTCCCCCTGGAGAAGCGGAGTGCCCGGAGGCACAGCGGAGTTTATGCGCGGATCGGCCATTCAGGAAATTTCTGTTACAATGCGCGGTTACGACGCCAATGGGGAGATGAAAGACAACATTGTCGTTTCCTCTTTGCGTCGAAAGCGGATTAAATTTTACGCTGCAGCCGTTTACGGCGACCCCGAGACTTGTTCGCGAACATTTTGGGCCGTCATTTGAATACATAAACCTCGGGGAAGCTTTAGAGGGTTTGTTTATTCCTTTCTTTTTTGTGAATTCCGCCCGGGTTATTTATTGTCATACGCTTTTAACACGGAATAGAGAGAGAGAGAAAAAAAGAATAATTTTAAAGTACAGAATTAATTTGGGCAATAATACCTATACAAAATTTGAATTTAGTCACACCTTAAAATATCTAGAAACATTCATGCGTTAATGTAAATAATGAGAAGTGGACAGCATTCAGTCATTCTAAACGTTCATTACATTAATATGAGTACAAAAATACTATCTCTGATCGCAATATTGAACAGCTTTAAGTATTCATCACTTTTTAGCATGTAATAAAAAGAATAAGGAAAACTTTTTAAAAACTTTGGTATTCCGAACCATCGTCAGAACATTTGTGAACAATACCGTCAGTTTTACAATTTCAATCGAATATTTCAGTCTATCATTCTTTTTGATGATAAATTGACACTTGTGTTTCTCATGTGTACATGAAATGACCCAGCTTTTTTCTATTGGCTTCTCCTGTTATTGAGGTCTCCTTTCAATATTTAATGTTAGCATGAGCCGCTGTGGCTTGTTGCGAACACATATGATACGAATCATCAATATCGTGTGTTTCCTGTATCGCCAACTTCCATTATTAGTGTTGAAATTAAAAATGAACTATGTTTCCGTGCTTTTTCTTAATTAATACGCTTCGGAACAAAAGTGCAGATGTGAAGTTCGTGACTGGCGTTCTTTTTCTTCATTCCACTGGGTCAGGAGTACGAGGATAGTGATTCGCATGAAACGCGCCGTCTCGAAAATACACTCGCAGCAAATGCCAAACCCGCGTTTATCTATTCATATGTAACATTAAAGCCAATTGGCTAGGAATACCTGACGCTCCTGTAAACTTGCCACATCATTGGCTGCGGCCCGAAAACCATTTATGGGATTCACGTTACTAGGCAGGAAAATCGTTAACTTGTCCTGGTTTGGTGAAACGCCTATTACAGCGGCGCGGCTACCATTAATTAAATACGGGTTGTTAGAAATCCCGTTGGGTGGAGGAAGAAGAGATTGTAGGGTGTCATTTCCGATAGGACTGGAAATCAGTCTGTTTTTTGTATGGGAAGAAATTCGTGTCGTCACGACGCCAAAAAAAAAGCAGTACAAGCATTGTGTTTGCGACGATAAGACCGAAAATCGCTTGCTGTAGAAACCAAACGGGAGATGTCCGAAATATGATAGATCAATGTACAGGGAACGTATCAATCAAGTGTCTTCCCCTCCTCTTCACGATCGAGAGAACGTCAATAAAACCTTCCACCGCCTCATCCCCAGCCTCCAATTAGCCGTTGTTAATCCCCGAGCAGCGGAAAGCATTTCCATAACGGTTTATATCTTCAGTCTGGGAGTCGGCACCGGTCGGAAATTTCATTGTCGTATTATATTGTTCTATTTCTGGCATCCGAGCGAAGCGCGGGTCCGGTGGCCGGTTGTACCTATTCGCAAATGCCTGAACAATAACCATTCAATGGTACGGATGCGGTGTTCATCTCCTTTCCAACGCTGTTCTGCCCGTCCGCTCCCGCCCGGATTCCGGAACTGGCCCATATAACGTTTATCTTATTGCCTCTTTTATTTTTTTTATTGCGGCCATATAGATTCTAACTAACTAGGTTATTCTGAGGCTATTAGAAAGGAGAGGGCGAGAGGCAGGGAGGGTCCGGGCGAGGAGTGGGGGCGGGGAGGAAGAGCTGCAGTCCGCCAGCCGGAGGGACTCGTATACGACCGCACTGTAATAAAATACAGAAGCGGTTATAGCGACGAGCTTGAATTTGGTTAAATTATAAATGGCTCGTTTAAGGCCTTCGGTGCCCTTTTCCTTTTGTCGGGAGTACGTTGGTGGGCCGGTGGCCCTTCCCCTCGGTGTGTCACGTGACTGCTCGTGTCGCGCGGGGATCGTGGCCGGGGTTCCCCGCTTATTGCGTTATGCCTTTGATAATTGCAAAGCGCGGGCGGAGGTGGGGGGGAGGAGGAGGTTTCCTACGAAGCAAGCAGGCGCGCCCTCCCCGGCGCTGGCGAAGCCCGGCCAATCAGGTTGCGGCGACGAAGCAGCGGGGATTTATTACGTTATTTCTGTTTAGTTGGTATCTCCTCCCTCAGAATCCGTGTGTGTCAATTCTGCTCTCCTTCCTGTCTCATGTCGTGGATCAAATTTCGCAGGCTTGTTGTTTTAAAGCAATGAAGAGAACTAACATTCACTTAAGTTAATCTTTCCTGCGTTATACTCGTATGACAGATGGGCAAACAACGAGGTTTAAATGTGAATCGCTATTAGGTGTATCACTAAAGGTTAGAAAAAAGTAACACATTTTTCTAAAACAGGCAAATAAATGTATTTTCATAGAAATCAATGCAACAAACTATTTCAGGAACTTAATGATTTTTTTAGAATAAAAAATTTTTAATCGCATAGCGTTCATCATTGTAGCCTGCAGCGACTGGGCGGAAAAGAATATTATGAAGAATTCAGAAGAGAACAAAATTATTTTCCACTCCGTTGAAGCTGCAAGCTCTGATTGTGATCGGTATGCGATTGAAAATTAAAGCGAATAAAACCTAATAAGCGTAGAAAAAGCTAGTTCAATAATTTATACATAGGAATGAACGTCAGAAACAACGTATTCATATTTCAGGAACATAATACTACATGCAGTTAGTTGTATAGTTTGTTGACAAAATATCAGAAAATATACCAGATATAAAACGGTAGATAGAAATAAAAAGGAACTTCCGTTAAAAATCGGACGAAAATTCAGTCGAAATATTAAATGGGGGAAAGTAAAAATCCGCGATCTAAAAGAAGATTGCAGGAAAGTAATATTGTAAAATTAAATCAATGAAATGTAAATATTATATAAATGAAAAATGAAAGTGAATATAAATACGTGAATATCATTCATAAGACCAGTACATCAAATTATGTATTTAACTATCTAAAAAAAATATTTGTATGTTTATCACCACCCTGCTATGTATTTGGACAGACAATTACGTCAGAAATATGTTGCGCACAGTAAATACATTCCAGATAAATCATTGGACTGAGTAACTATGTATTTTTATAATTCAATTTTAAAGAAAAAAAGGTTTAAAACATGTTTTAGTGTCCGTTTTTATTAGAGTCATAAAACCTTTACAAATATTCGTTGTAAAAATTGTTCGTAGGTATTCGCAATTTATTTTTTTAATGCGATAATATTTCGACTCTAAATTGAAATCAAACTGCAGCGCGATTTACTTGGTAATTCAATTGTCCTCTTTAAGATGTCAACATCAGTGTTGTCAACGACATGAAAGAAAATTATGGCGTATTAAGCAAAAAATATCTTTGGGTTCTGGTATTTAATTAATGCCATCTCCATAGATCGATAAAGGGATGCGGTTATTCCTGGCATTATCGTTAAGATCGCAGCGCCGAATAACGAAAAAACACGTTTTTTTGAAATTTCTTTAAGTATTCTAGAGGGATCCAAAAATTATCAGGTTCCCATCAGGAGACCGAGACGTGTCGAATGACACCTCATAAGTTTCGATTGGTGCACCGGAAGTCGCCTAGACGCGAGTGGCGGAATGGCAAAAACACACATCTGCACGTCCGCACACTTCAGAGTTTTTCTGTAATATTGTATAGCGATTCTAAACTAGTGGTGCTAGAACATGCTAGTTTTTCCCTAGGACTCGTCAGAAGTAAGTAAATTTATAATTATTATATTGAAAATTAGCCGACCTGGAGAGTCAAGGTGGCTAAGAGCGTGTACTTAGGACATCGGTCTGAAGGATAGCGGGTTCGAGTCCCGCCTTGGGCATGGTTGTTTGTCCCTTATCTCTCATGTATATGTTGTCGCGGAGGGCCTCGTGTTCATCTCACCCCAGATTACAGGAGTCCGTAACTATGTTGGTGTCTAGTGTATAGTCTAATCTGCGTCCAACTGGGATATATATGTAACCGGAAGTAGCCGCAAAAATACAAATTATGTACTTCTAATATCTCTTTGATCTTGGGCATATATCTCGTCAAGAAACTTCTTGAAGGTGACTGCTGGAAGGAGAAAAGAGCGTGTTAAATTACATCATCTTCTTGCCGGGGGTCGATTCTCCCAGCCCGAATCGATAGCTCTTCTCACCGTGGGTAAATGCCGAATCATGAGGATGGTGAGTCATCACTTCTGATGGACAAAATATGCTCGTACGTATGACGTTTAATACTGTATCTAGCATATTGATATTACTTCAAAGAAAAGTAAACCTTTGTATTAACTAAAATGTTTTCTAAATACTACTGTGTACTACTACTACTATTGTAGTTATAGTTTTCGAATTTCTAGGAAAGTGTTTATTAAAGGATGTGAAAGCTAAAATATTAAATGCTGGAATACTAAGACAACAAAATTTGCTGAATATTATTCAGATGCACAGATTCGGCATTGATGAACTGATAGTGGCTTACAAATCTATGAAATGTCAATGATCTTGAAGTTTCATAGACATTATTAGAAAATAGTCAAAACGTACTTTCACTCAAACACCTTGTTGAACGTTTTGAAAGAGATAGTTCGAAAATTAGTTGTGCATAAATTAACTATAATTAGTTTTAATAACTACTGTAATTTTGAGTAAACGTCATAAATAATACAGAATGTCTGTGCAGTGTTATAGCACATAAAGTATCCTAGACTTGCATGACGTCTATGACATTAAAAAGACATGCCAGATGAAGT
The DNA here is from genome assembly GCA_017312745.1 of Gryllus bimaculatus. Classification (NCBI taxonomy): domain Eukaryota; kingdom Metazoa; phylum Arthropoda; class Insecta; order Orthoptera; family Gryllidae; genus Gryllus; species Gryllus bimaculatus. The sequence goes on from BOPP01000032.1 coordinate 5,822,225, forward strand.
ACAAATAATTCATACTTTTTTATTTCGGGATCTTAAAGCTGATTAAATTGAATATGCAGTAATTTTCCTTTACCTTCCATTGCATCGTTATAACAAGATCATGTTTCGCTCGAGTCACTCGCTAGCAAATAGTTGTAACTGCAGTCTATTAGACTCTTCAAATCGGTATCTGTAAACTACTTTGCAATATTTAATATTAAACTTTACTATCACTCATTACGGAAGCAACAAATCCCAAAGCTGTATTTGTCATGCCAAGTACTTCGATTCTTTCATATTCGTAAATATCACTTCTTACTAGCATACGGCAAACCTCAATAGTTTCAATACTAATCCCTGAACCGCAATACGTAGAAATCTGTAGTATTAGGACCTTTTTCTTTTAGACTTTTACACGGAAATTTAAAAGTTATTTTTTTAACATCGCATGAGACGGGCCCTAAGGCAAGGAAAACTCTACCTGGGTGGTCCTTCAAATATTTGTTTAACAAAACTAGTACATTGCGTGTGGTTAACGAATTAGCCGACTGTTGAAATAATTACGGTAATAAAGGTTTCAACTACGAATTTATTGGTTCGGAAGGCAGTGCGACGAGCGAATGAAAACCGTTCGTTTTCTTCTGTTTCTCCTCGTTAACGCGTGCCCTCGCACGCTGACCGTCGGCGCCTCTCAAGCCCCGAGCCAGCCGGGGGCGGGCGACGTTGTTTTGTTTGCAATGCGCCATAGTGCGGCAATCAGAACCCACTGCAATTTTATGGCTTCGAAAATTGAACCTCATTGTCTATTTGAAAGATTTCTCCTTTTTAAGGTTGCCAAACAACTCGTGCTTCGAGGAAACGTGTTCCTTTAACAGGTTCTTTTCAACCGGTTGACGAATTGGTTATTAAGAATGTTACAAAGACAGATGGCTCAAGCACCGGGAGGAGGGGAACAGCATGGAAAGAAATGACTTTCAAGTATCTTGATGAAAAATAACCTTCCAGTTAAATATTTAGGTTTATATATAGGATGTCCGGGGACGAAACGTGGAAACTTCGAAAATATGCTCTTAAGACAATTTTAATCATATTTTGTATAATAAACGTCTGGGATGTTCCGAATGGTTGAGCTGCAATAAGCACGCAAAAGTTGGTTTTAAAGAATTATTCTCTAAGAAAAAATGTGCATTGCAGAAACATTCCATAAACATGTAAATTGTTTATTATTTACAAAAGAAATGAATATAATTGTTCTGAAAGAAAAATTCACACAGAAATAAAAAAGCACCCAATTTACACATTTCGACTGCTTTTTTGTTTCTCGGTTAATTTTTATTTCTAAACTAATTACGATATCTTGACATCAATCAACATTGTTTCATTTCTGGGCAAAAACAATAAAAACAAAATAAACGCCTACAACTAAATAACTTTTTAGTGAAACTTTTTTGTGTGGTCCAGGAGGAATTCAAGACGAAATGGTAGGCTTCCGCGATCAGTCTTGCAAATGATCTAGGCTGACCGGGTGACGCAGCGTTTAAGGCTGTGATGTCGACATTTCAACCATCTTGTCGTGGCCCTCGTCATGGCTGATCTGCTATAGCAGTGGTATGCCTCCAGCGACAGTTGGGTCAGGCCACGGCTGTTGTCAGTAGCATATTGTGTTCGTGACATAGAATTTAAAATTTTTTGCACGTCAAAAAACATTGCACATCTACAGCAAGCAATACCGATGCGTTACAAATAGTTCGAAGTTCCCTCGTAACACTTCGACGCGAGTCAAGTGACAAAAAACAGTCCGTCTGTCCCTCCATCCGTCCATCCGTTTGACCGTCTGTCCACACAGACCATCCGTCTTCCTCTCTGTCTGTCTGTCCGTCTGTTGTCAACGAAATCGCTTTAATCGTTCAGCCGGTTTTCTTCAAACTCTATATTCCCCTATCGATCTGAACGAACTCGAGACTTTGGGAGTTTAAACAGGATATTTTGATTTTTGAGGGTTCTTTACGTAAAGTCGTAAACATATTTTCAACATTTTCCCTAAAATGGCTGTAGATTTTGTGATTAAACATTGTTCTTGACACAACATTGACCAGTAGGTCGACGTAGCCACGGGTAGCAAGGCTTGGACAACTGGAGAACAACATCTACAAACTCAATTGGAAATCCAACAACATCAATTTACGCAGTGGGGTAAAAACAAGTTCAACAGCTACAAAAATTTTAAAATCAACAACTACAAGTGGAAGCGCCGCAGCTGTCACAAGTCTTATCTTCTAGCCTTTCTGGTGAACTCAAAATCAACCAGAAAATACGTACGCCGCGAGAGACCGACAGACCAGGTGGTGCAATGTGCGACACCAAAACTAATCACCATCAGTAAGGCCAAAATTAACAACATCGAGACACAAATAAAGTTAACATTCAGCACTCATAAGGCCGGAACACAAACAAATTAATGTCTCCTCTAGTCACCAGAACAGCTACTGTTGTAGAATGTTTTTCATTTCAAATAAACAAGATTTCAAATAAATAGGAAAAATGTTTTCACTCAAATAAACAATAATTGTTCATTCCATTGAAAATGAACTATGTGTCATTGACTGATATTAAGGTAACCAAATGTTTGAGTCTCTCAATTCAGTGAAGCTTCTAATGAAACGTCCAGTACAATGAATTGAAAACATGTTCATTATGCCACGCGTTCAGAATTCTTTCAAATTCAGTCAGCCTTCATACCTCTCGTGTGAATATTTTGCGACTGTTCATTCCCTCCTGATATATGGTACGAATACAGTATTCTTGGGAATTTCACCCAATGATTCCCAGACTTTCACATAACAGAAAATAAATGTATGAATAAAAAGCAAATCCCACGCCCATGATTCCTGTAAGCCTCTCTTTACAAAGCTAGTAATTACTTTGCCCTTGGATTTACGAATCAACGTTTTTGGTCAAAAATTACTTCAAACTTCAGGCATGGGTTCTTTTCACAAAAAGAAGACAAAGTTTTTTATGAAATCCTACGTTTTCTCTTTATTAATTTATTAATGACTGTTAACGCTCAATGTCTGTCCAGATCCAACCCCACAACTTCATCCATCTATGCACTCTTTCATAGAAGGTCTTGACTTTACGTAGGTGGCGATGTGTTGCCATGGAGACTTCTTTACATTTATCATTTGTTATTTGTCATGGTTCTGACTTAAACGTTTCTATTGCGTACATGTAGTGAGTTGCGAGAGTTTCGTTTACCCACGGCATGATATTATTTTCGTGAGCAGGCAGATATGATTTTTACAAGCATGTATGACCACGGGAATGATAATGGACACGAGGCTACTGAACTGTATCGAATAGCTTTTCCAGACTGAATATGGCTGAGTCATCCAATGTTTGGTGGCGATTATCGTCGCGTTGCTGAGACAGGATCCACTGCACATCTGACTATTGATCGAGGAAGACCGAGAGTTGCTCATACGCCTGACCACGAAGAGTAAAATGTACAGTGTGTCGAAAGCGATCCAGGAATCAGCACAAGACACGAGGCCGTATCATAAGGTACATCTCAAAGTACATCATGAAGGAGCACCTGTACCCGTATCATCTTCAACCTGTGCGAGGCTTTTAGCCTGCCGATCTCTCATTACCAGAGAACTTCTGACGAATCAAACGTTCGCCTTTTGCTGGAGCAATGCTCTGCTAGTGGGAGATATTCTGTTACAGAAAATCCCCATTGCCGATGTGTAGGTCGTCGCCAGATCTCACCGTCCACCTGGGGATACATCCAGATTACCGCCACCTCCTGCGATAAAACACACTGGACTAATGACTTTAGGAAACACCCAGAAACATCAATCAATTCAGATCAAATAGTACCAACTACGTATTTCAGTTTGATTCATTAAAAGTTTTATTTTCTTCGCCGTGTTAATGATTATTTCGTTATCTATGATTCCGTTTGATATTATTGTTTAATTAAATGGTCTCCAATGGCTCTGAATTTATCTAGGTGTGCTCACTTTATCGGGTTCTCCAATGTCACATCGTGCCTATGATGAAATTTAATGGTCATTAAAGTACAAATATAGCATTTGCTGATAACACCGAAGATCGTTAAGCTTGCTCATTTGAAGATGCATATTTTTGGACAATTCCAATTTGCTTTATTTGCACACATATGAATTGTGTATCCTCGACAGACACAGTCGTATACTTCCCAATCGAAGCAGATGCGGCGAACGTGCTTTAGCGGTCTCATCTCGAAGAGTCGTGGGTTCGAATCCCGCTTGGGACTTGAATGTTTTCTCGTGTGCAGTGGCTTGTTTGGAAGTTTTCCATCCACCAAGCATTTTTGATAAAAAATTAATTTTGATGATACCTTATAACTTGTCATTGCCTTCGATACGAAGATACATTGCCTAACTTGCCAGAATCGAAGGGATCGTGGTTACGAGGGAAATATGAAAACAGTTGAATGATACTACATGTTCTCTTATATAGGGAATTATGGGATGGAAATATAAAAAGGCAAATCGAGTCAAGTTAACATCTAGTTAATTAGTAAATAAGTAAATCTGAATCAAAATTAGGTCAAAATTAAATTATGTATGCACCATTGGCCTTCGTTCGCGTCAAAGACCCTCCAGCATTTTGTCGCCGCTCAATCATTACCACCCATATAACGCTCTTGGTTCATAAATAACTATTTGTAAAACACACACGAACTTTATAATTTTTTTACGTACATTAAATAAGTCCGTGTCAATTTGGTTAATAATCTGTATGTTGACCACAATGTTCCAAAGGCAATTTTAATAGCACGTTTATTCTCTTGTTTCATATTGATTTACGTTGTTTTTTTTTCGTTATTTTAGTTTACTAATCAACTTCTAGGCCATTAGCGACCACTGTGGTAACGGTATGGCAACTATGAGGATGAAATGATATGATGATGATGATGATGATGATGATATGGGGTGAAAGGACGAACACAATACAACCATGTCCTAGGCGGAACGCGAAACCACGATCCTTCAATCCAATATCGCTATGGCACTACTGCCTTAGCGATCTGCCTTAGCGATCCGCACCGGGTGATTTACAGTTGTTCCCCAAAATATTGTATTTTCTTTTTGACTGTCACTGAACATAATTTCGATAAATGCACCGGTTCTCTGTTAACACTATCTCGCACACGCGTGGGAATGAAGTACTAGGAAGAACCGCTAGATCTCGACACTGTCCGTTCGCTAAATGGATGAGCAGCGCTCGGGGTTTCAGAAGCGAGTCCAGGCGTCGGCGTGTCAGCGTTCTATGTGCTCGTACCCAAAGGGCCACTGGGGTGTGATTGTGAGGAGTCTAAGGTAAGTGCTCCTGGTGTAAGATTAATCTCAGCGCAAGGAACTTCAGAGCAAACCTCAGTAGGTTAAAAACGCAATAAATATGTTTCGAAATTTCTAAAGGCTTGATATTGATTTAGTCTAGATTGCAAAACCATAATATGCTATGAACAAATGTACCGAGAGAGGTGACTCAAAGCACCAACAGATGTCACTGCAGTGCCTCTGATCGGAAAGTCCTATGTTCGAATCCCGACTCTGGAAGGATTTTCAACACTAGCCAGATAGGTACGTCAAGTTCTGCCGCTGAATGAAGGAGAATTCTAGCTGCCGGATATTCTGATCGGTAGTTTTCCTAAGTGTCTACGATCAATACCAGTCGAATGTCGGAGCAGTACTCTAACAAACGGGCCACGGACTGCGCGCAAAATTTTCCCTTCCGTTCCTTGTCCTATCCTACTCGTTTCACACACACACACACACACACACACACACACTTACATGTACTACTCTACCATATATGAAGGAAGACAGGTCCGTGGCTTAGAGCTTGTCCCGGCGGGAGCGCTGCCCCGCTGGTGGGTGATACCTGATTAGGGAAAACCCCGCTAGCCGAGGGTAGGTCGGCGCCGTGTCTCGTCATCCAGTAGGACAAGTTCACTGCCACCTCCCAGCAAAAACATGAACTACACTTACGGGACTATCGACCTTATACGTCGACGCGCCCGCAAACACTAATAGTCAATCAATCAATCATGGACAACCGTGATTATGCACGTCGTGAATTACATCCACGACCTTTCGAATCGCTTTGTGGCAGTGCACCCGGCCTGCGTGGTAAACAGATCAGCCAAAAATAATGAATTTCTGAGCCAACAAATTTGTAAATGATATGAAAATTTCTGGTGAAAAATATTTTTTTTTCTCGTTTGAATCCCTATCGCATTGATGATTCTGATTTTGCAACCGCCAGTATGAAAAGCGCCGTGGATTTTTCTCCTCTTGTGACGTGTTTCGAAGGGGAGCAGGCCATTCCATAACTAATGCCACGAAGTGTCAGAAGTCGCCGCCGATTGCTGGGGGGGGGGGTCCTGGGAAGGGTGGGGGGAGGGGGAAGGGGAGTCGAGTGAAAAGCGCGTTGGCGCCAGCCCGCCCTCCCCCAACTCCCCTCCCCCGCGCGCTACTCGCCGTGCGTCCGCCCGCTCCGCGCCGAGTGTTAACATGAATTAAATTTATTGAGGCATGCATAAAAGTTTATCCTAAAGTTGGGAAAATGAAGTTTTAGGCACAGCATGCATCAGCGGGCCGCGCCCCGAAGGGTGGCTCGACCTACAAGGGGTGGGGTGGGGGGGGGGGAGAGGGGTGGCGGCCGCAGGCGATGCAATGGCCCGGCCCTTTCTCTGCTTGGAGATTGTTGGAAGTTGGAACTCGTTCGTTTCACTTCCCAATTTTTCAAACCAATAAAAGACTCGATTTGTATGTGTATGGGCGTGTGCGCGTGGGTTCACTGTCGCTCTTATGAAGCGATAGCAGCGGTAATCTGGACCATCTATTCTACATACACCCCGTCGCTACGATCTGTCTCAAAAACATTTCCTCCGCAAGTTTGTAAACGGAAGACGGGGCAAGATTTTGGGAAAGGAAATACCTTCAGGTAAGAATATACAGCAACGTAAAAATAAATAGTATAAATAGTTAAAACATTCTTTGTGACCATTCAATGATGTCTCGGTTGTAGTAATTATTTTTAAGAGAAATCGTGTTTAGAGACGTTCTTATCAGACAAAATTGTATTGTAATAAATATAATGTAATGCAATGTATAGCACAATAATATTATTGCATATTGAAAATAAACCGAGAAATGTGATTCAGGGCATCAACTGATGTTACTGCAGGGTTTTTGACTGGGAGGTCCTAGATTCAAGACCGGACGGTGGCAGGATTTTCCACACTAGCTAGAAAGCTGGGTCGAATTCAGCCGCTGTCTGGAGGAGAATTCTAGCGGCCAGCTGCTCTTATGTGTAGTTTTCCGTCGATTCTTCGATCGACACCAGGCGAATGACGGAGCAGTACCCCAACAAACGAGCTACGGACCGCGCGATCTTTCCTTCCTCTTCCTTGTCCTATCCTCACCCCTTACTTAGACACTCTAACACCTACATTCATTACACTATCAAACTTGTCGGGAGATTGGTCGGGAACTTAGAGCTTGTCCCGGTTGTTGGCGGTGCCCCACTGATGGGAGATAGCTGGTAGGGGAAACCCCGCTAGACGATGGTACGTCGGCGTCTGATCTCACCGTCTAGCGGAGGAGGGTACCACAGACACACACCGAGAAGACATGCACTACACTTACGGTACGTATTCGTTGATGCGCCCAGAATCACTACTCAGTCAATCAATCAATTATATTGAAGATAAATAACTTAAAGCAAGGTATGTTTTGTGAATTCTATTAAAATTTGAAGAGAAACCATCCGATACGGAAGGCTGAAAGAAACTGTTTCCAAGTGAATATTTGAGAAATGTCTTCCCAGAGCCGCCAGGTAGGTTTTGCGAAGCGGACTGCGGTGGAGGGGTGAGCGGCGGGCACACGGCATGCAGGTTAGTAACACCGCTAGCGAAGCATGCGCCAGCTCCACGAGATGTTCCGGCCATCCGCCTCCGCTGCAGTAAACTGAAACTCGCCCCCTCAACACGAAATGGGGATCTCTTTCGATGTAAATTAATGTGCTTTAACATTCACACCGCATCGACTTTATAATCGGAGTTCATGAGCTGCACAGTTTTACCACAACCGCTACAAAGTTGGAACATAGAACGGGAACCCCCCCGTCTTAAACGCTACTACGAAGACTGACTCTGTGCGCAATGCTTATACGACCATCTCTCGGTCGTAAAGGGCACATAGCAATGAGCTACATTAATGGCTGCGCATACGAACTGAATAGGAGGGTACTTTACTGCTGTGGCCCCTCGCATGAAGGAGATTGGAGCGAGTTGACGTAAGAGCGATACACCACGAAGGCTCGGCTTCAAAAGCGGTGCGGCTAACGTTTCGACATATATTTGCTTAAGAAGCGCATGAGGAATGCGTATCTTTCAGTTGTACACGTGAACTTATATTGAACAATTGAGCGTAATCATTGCATGTAGAAAACAATTATCATAATTATAAATATCCTTGAAAACATTGAAAAGGATATACATTTCTCAGACAGACAGACACGTCATTTTCATTAATTAAAGAGATTTTTTGTAATTTAATTAAGCTAATATGGTGCTTTCTTATGGAGATCACATGCTCGACAGAAAAGGCATACAAAATAAAACAGTATTCGCATAAAATACATTTTTAGATTTAACGTGCAAAAGAAGCAGACTGAAAAGAAACAAATAAGTCTTATTCATCTACGTGTAACGTTATTGATTGCAAACCAAAGAAAGTGAGAAGATGGGAAGACTACCCAAAAAGAGCAATGAAACTAATTTAGAAGGCTGGTAAATTTAAAATCACGGAAAACCTCACTTTAATTCCACATCTGAAAGTTTAAAAAATCAAAGTTTTCAATAATTCTACAAATACATTCTTTGATATTCTCTTTTTTCTATCAGAAGAGGGTTTACTCGAATGTTTTCAATTATCAATCATCATATAAAAAGTTTATTGGGTATGTTTCACAGTATATTGGTTCACTTACAAATATGTAAATATTTTTCAAAATTATTACTTCTTAATTTCTCTTCATTTCTTCTTCAACTTCTAATTAATCTTCCCTCAATTTGTTGTCCTGTTTTCCGCCTATATAATTGAAAGAAGCATTATTTTTCTCATTGATATTCAAGAAAA
>BOPP01000032.1:5836397-5851048 GCA_017312745.1 Gryllus bimaculatus
ATACAACTTTGAGAATACTTACAAAGACCGTCTTTGTTGGAAAGTTTTATTGAAAACTCTGGAGCCCTTCTCGAGAAAATGACATTTGTATAAAAATTCCTGTAATGTAAATACTAACGACGTGAGAGATATCTTAAAAACTACTTTTGTGTAGCTTTTAAAAAATGAAAATAATGCATCAAAAAGGCGTGGATGTCCTGTAATTCGGTGAATTTAGCACCAACGGTACAAAAAGTCAAAAGAAAAAAATTGGAGCAATTTTTGAAAGAATGTTGTAGGAGATTTTCTGAAAATGTACAATTTTAAACCCATTTTCACTGAAACCTTTTGAGTTTTCAAGATACTTCATAAGTAATTATTTGAAGCACTTGCACTTCCAAATCCAATCATGAATAAAAATGCCCATCATGTCCAATTTCAATGCTCGGAATTGGAACACAACGTGACAACGTGAGTGATATATAAAGAATTACAATAGCGTATTTTTTTTAATCTAAAAATACAAGAAGTGGAGTTTATGTCATGTTGTGTATACAACACTAACCGTACAAAAACTGTAAAGAAAAAATGAGATCCGTTGTTGTGAAAATCTTACGAAAATTTTACGAAAATTTAGAATACGTCGAGGCTTCAGGTAAAGTAGCCCCAAAAATCAATACGTGGGTTTTGTAAATCGCAGAGCATTGAATTAGTTTAGATCGATCTCAGAATATCAATTACAGAGAAGAATTTGCATAAATTGCAAATTTGCGCATCTTTTTGAAATTCTACAACATTCAAATTTACAAAAGAAACCTTTAGCGCAATTCTAAACTGTGATTTTGTTCTTGAAAATATGTTTATATTAGTTTTAATTTTTTTTTGAAAAATTTAAAAATTGGCCATTTTCCAATATTTATCATTAAATTATTTATGTGCAGTTATGCAGTATTAAGATAAATTTGTTTTACTGTATATTATAGAAACAAATTGAAGGAGTCGATGAAGCTAACCATTGTTTCAAAAGGGTGGAAGCAAAAAAAAAAAAAAAAAGGTTGGAAATCCCTAGTTTATGTGGAAGCGTTGACCACGGACGGTCGGACGGATGGACGGACGAACGGACGGACGGTCGGACGGACGGTCTGACGGACGGACGGACGGACGGACCGACGGATGGACGGTCTTACGGACGGACGAACGGTTGGACGGACGAGGGACGCACGGTCGGACGGTCGGACGGAGAGTTGGTCGGACGATTGGTCGGACGGACGGACGGTCGGACGGACGGATGAACGGACGGCCAGTCGAACCGCCGGCCGGATCGACAGATTTTGCTGGCAGTCGATTTTTCAGAATAAAGGAACCATAAATCGTGGTTCTGACTACTCAACGTATTAGAAGTAATTAATGTAGTCCATTTAGAAACAAGATATATGCACTTATCGTTACTAGAGCCTGATAACACGGGTTTTTCTGTCGAAACATTGCCAACTTCCGCCCCAGTACTACAATACTTTCTCTTTGCTATGTAAACGTAATAAGACGAGAATGTAAAATACCCCCAAATGTGAACAAAATTGTATATCTTCATCTCGAATTATTTTTATATTTATGTGTTTATAATGAAAACCCTTGGTATTAATCAATCAAAAGAGTGCAAACCAGTAAATTTCTCACTCGTTTGGCTTGGCAAAGAAATGTTGCTTATTTAAATTGTTCAAGATTTAATTTCTTATTTTTATTTTATTGCAAATCATTTATTGAGATTATTTCACTTCCATATTTGGTACATGGTATTGATAACTTTATGAATGTTCGATTCTTTTATTTTTTATATTGTTCATTTTTTACGTTTGCTACAATTTGTATAAGTCTGTTTCTTGCTTATTGCATTGGTCGCTAATGATCTAAAACCAAATAAATTTTAAAAGACCATCCAGTTTAATAGTAAGAAACAGTTACTTTAGCTTCAGAATTACAAAACCTCCAGAATTACAAACAGGTTTCTACGAGCAATGTTTGATCTACTCAGTCCATTTTCTGACGTTTTTGTCAGGTATTTCATGTTTGTAAAACCAGGCAGCGTGCTGTCATTTATACGATATCTTTCTTTTTGCTCTTAATAGCAACTTTATTGGAGGAAAAAGGATGCAGTTGTTACCTGAGTGGAACGTTTTTCTTTTTGTAAAACACTTTCCTGTCCCCGTCACATCCTTAGGCGTTTGCGGTTGTCGTGGACAGACCTTCCTATGATGATCTCTATAAGTTTGCATCTCTTTCTAAAAATTAATTTCATATATTTAAAAAAACAAACCTTTTTGTTCAATTTACAAACAATCGATTGCCACTGTTTTGCAATAGAACATTCATCGTTACTCTTTTTAAATGCAAATTCACGAATATCAATGGATGGGTTAATATTGGATTTCTTTGAGCGACCGCATGGCGAATATTTTATCGGAGATCGTTTTCTAATGGTATTTTAAAGCCCTTCCGATACCAGCACTTCGTTTAGAACTAGGCCGTACATGCATAGATGCATGAAAACATTTAATATATGACTTTTATATTCATTTTAACCTCCGCGGTGAAAACAGAGGGTTATAAAACCGCAGATCCTAAAGCACATTATCGACTTTGGAAAATAAATGGCTGTAATAAAAAGGAGAAATATACTCAGAGCTTTCAAGTCGTATTGCGTTTGCGCTAATGATGTTACAGCGTTGCTCTAGATACTGGGGTTTACCAAATATTTTCTGAAATACATGATTTGTTCGGGTGGTATTAAAAATGTCTTTCTTTAATCACATGAGATAATTGGATAAAATCACAAAAGTAGACAGAATATAATGCTATATAATCTGAAGTGTATTGAATATGTACACCAAAAATAGTTTCATTAGCACAATGTTTCTTGAAAAATTCTTTGTTCTAAGGAAATGTCAGGAGGTAACTAGATAATAATAATAATAATAATAATAATAATAATAATAATACATTATGGTCAGTTTACAAAAAAATTTCAAAAAATTAAATTTAAATAAAAGTGCGAACATTATTAAATTTCTCGTAATAATGACGAGCATGGTGTACAAGTTAATCGACAACGTCAAATTGTTCACAGGGTTTTAATTCTTCCCATTATGTTAATTGACATGACTACTATAGTGTAGTTTGGGATAAATGGCCTTCAAGTATACGTTCCCTACGAGCCAATCATAGTTACAATTCCTCCTGGAAATTATCCCTCTTGTCTTTTCGTTTATGTTTTACCGCCTTTTCGTTACTGAACAGATGATCGAATGTTGCTACAAATGACAACTATTTATTCAATAGTTGACGGGCACTTTTTCCTTCACAAAACTCAAATAACTGTATAAGCTTAGCAATAATCTTCAAAACACGGGAAGCATGCGCTGCTCTCGTGGGAAGGCGAATGAATTGTAGATAGTTCTAAGACGACCAACTACAATCTTGTATACGATACGTACACAATTTTGTATACATTGTTGGTCTTGTATCTAGAGAGGCCACATGGCCCACTTGGAAAAGGCAATTCACCACACACGTGTGAGACCTAATTCACCTAATTTCAACGTCGTGAAACTTTGGCTAGAGCCGTTAGCCAAGCCTACAGGACAACGTAATAATCCTATTCTCGTGTTTCAGATCCTCTGACACATGAGTTATGAAGTTAATGAAATTTTGACGAATGAATCATAAATTTAAGGGAATTTACATAATTAATTTTATTCCGGGTACTCTATTATTAAATAGATCCCACACGGTTCGTGGAATAGTCTTCACAAATTCCAGAAGAAACTGAGAACTTCTTCTGGTAATACCTATGATATATTATTTGAGAGAGAATTAACTTCCAAAAAATCTAAATATCAAAAAAGGCCATTCTAGATCAATGTCATTCTAGAAACAAGGTTATATTAGTGTTGATGGATCAATATCATTTCCTCTTTGACATTGCAATTTTTTTGACTTTGCAGTTGTTTGAATTTATCTTTCAAAAAGAATGAATAAATAGTAGAAATAATATAGATGTTGCGAATTTCACTTCTTTACTAGCGCATATATAAGAGAATTTTTCAAATGAAAGGTTTATCATTTTTGTGTGTGTATTTATTAAAAAAAAATTTTTTTCCACAATGTCACCATAATTTGATAATAACTGTTACAGTAACAGTTACAAAGCATCTGCAAATTTTCTTGAAAGACAGAATAATTTGTGTAACATAAATATTGACGTTTTGCTAGATTTTCGGAACAGTTCCATACTGCATTCAGCGGTCAGTTTTCCCTTCAACCTCGCTCCTCAGTTAATCCCCTTTCACCTGAGGAGGCATACCGGGACTGCATCCTGTTTCGTTCATCCAGTGGTTCGGAAAAAGTAAAAAATTTAGTTAAGTATGCTTTCATAAGTAGTGCATAAAGGTGTTCTCGCACTAGATTAGAGAAAACCTCGAACACAGCTGAACTTGGGAGAATCTTCGGAGTTGGTTTGTTAACACAGCTTGGTAAGAAGATGCTTGTGACAGGTAATTTCATGTTTTGTTTCCACAAATCTTTAAGCGGTGGTTTTCAACATCGGGAATGCTCTAAAAGTACATGCAAATATTTCTTCAAAACGGACAGAAGTGAATAAATTGTAATTTACAAATGTGATTCTACGCAGACCTCGGAAAACGTAGAAATGAATATGGAGGAAAATATGGAAGAAGAAAACTGAATGGGATGGAGTCGGGCTACGCCTTTTTGTGGGGGTAGGTGAACGCCTGAAGGGAAGTCGCCCGCGGGATGCAGTCGGGATACGCCGACGCAGCACGCGTTTGTAGGTGCAAGGGCGCGAACAGGCGCCCGGGGGCCCTCGACGTCGCCACAAGCCACCACTACAGCCTCGGTAAAAATGTTCTCTTTTAGTGAATTTAGTTCTCTGGTTTGTGCTACCTCGTCTTTATGGGTCCCGGGGTCTCCTCGCCGCAGGTTTTATTGCTTCTATAACCCCGATGCGATAGCAATAAAAGCAAAAACTCCGAAAAGAAGGGACGAGACACCGCGGATCTAATAAAATTTATTTTTAAAGAAATGTCTAAAAGAATGCCCTTCGTATTTAATCTCACTTGGCTTCTTGTTCGAGTCTTAACAGAGTAGTTCCACTCAACTCAATCATTTCATTGGAGCCATTAAAACAAAGACAAAATATGGGGAACTCCGAAGTATCCGGCGTAATGCAATCATTCCTTTGCTTTTTCTCGGAGAGAAAAAAGTTGCCGAGTTAAAAATCTTTTATGGATTTGTACATCCGCATGGGAATTGGACGAAGAACGCAGAACAAATTACGGAAATGGAGAATAAATGGAGTGGATGGGGGCTGTCTGAGGGTGTAGAAAGAAGCTGGTAGAAAAAGGGAGCACGGGCAACTTGGCTGATGTGTCCAGCAAATGGACCTGCTTATACAGGCGCATTAGCATCGGCGATGAGTCTTCCCCCCGCCCCCCCGGCGCCCGCTCCGCCGGAGTCCACCGGAGCCTCCGGGCCTGGCTTCGATCGCCTCCGGAGGCGACCTACACCCTGGTCAAAGAACGTCGGCACGCACGATCGAAGCACGGAACGCACACATTGTGAATGTGAGTTCGCGTTGTCGAGGATCGTATTCTCGCTTTTGTCGGTCACTCTGAAAATCAGTGAGGTTCGCATTTACCTTTTCCTCAGATCACTATTGTTTATTTTATGTACAAAACGGGATTCACTTAATTGTATTACATATTTTATGTATCTCATTTTTATTTCATATTGTAATATTCGCCTTTTTTAATACATTTTAAATGCTTGTGAAATTTTAAAGGAAATTGTGCAATAAATAATTATTCATAATAATAACTTATTATCGTATTACTCAGACAATAAGTAGTTAATGAGTTTGTTTCTGGACGATCTGGATGAAGAATCTTTTAATCGTAAATCCTCATTTATACAATAAGATATCAAAGCACATCATCTGATTAAATTCCTTCGTCCAGTTTTATTTTGGACAGTCATATATTATACGTTTAAAAACCAAAATGTTAATAAAAAGCCTTAATTTGAATTTGGTAATTGATTTGAAATGTGTTAATTAGTTGAACACTCTGAAGCATTACTATCTCTCCGAGTCATCCTTGCGCAGGGGCCATGCTAATCTTCTCTGTATCGTTCTAATTTTAGTATATGTACCGCCGAAGCAGTACAAAGTTTAATTAATGCATTTGGTTAATTAAGATCCAAAGACAGTCAGAAGATAATGGAAGACAGGGAACATCATATGATTCGTCTTCATGCTCTCTGAAAACTGCAATAAATTCCTAGTACTCAGAAAGAGAACTTACGCCTTCTCTTTCGTTGGGCGAAACCGAGTGATAGGTTGGGAATTCTACAAAACATCGCCTAGCAAGTACGAACTCTAATAGCTTCAGACACACGTATTGCAGTTGGCATGTACTGATAAATGGTTCTTACGTACAATTTGTCGATAAAAGTCTCTGCTTTTATTTGATTAGTTGAATGTATGTCTAAAACACAATTCTCAAAAATATTGTGAACATTCTTTTCAAATACAATCCCATCAACCAGGCAAAAAGGAGTAATTTATTACTTGTAAATAAAGACTTCAACAACTACGTTGTTCTGTAAAAACTGCGAATCGGTTTCTCGAGATGTTACAAGTATCGAATGAAATTTAATTAATTCAAAATATATCCTTTCATTTGAAAACTCCACAAAATATCTAAATGTATGGAGCTTAATTTTAGTTTCAGAGAAAGCACTGTTGGTTAAAAACTTTCCAGATTCGTTCAAACTCTTTTTGTTGTGCAATTAGAAGGCAAATTATTCCATTCCGGTTGAGAAACTCAAAACTTTTGGGCGAGGTGTGATGTATTTAGCAGTGATAGTCGATGGTACATGGAAGCATTTCCCTGCTATAAAGGAGAATTAGAATGAGTCAAACTCTGGCAAAGGAGCGAGATTCTCGAAATCGTTCGCTAAATCCAATAGCGCTCTTCCTCCACGTCTGCCCTCCCCTCCCCCTCCCTCTTGTCCCAACCCCTCACAGCCCCGCCCCTCCCCACCCCCTTCCCAGCCCGCGCAATGCTGTAATGGAATCCTCCCACGTCGAGACGCGGCGCACGCCTCTGAACTCTTCATAAACAAGTTACTGGTTCGTTAAAGCTTAAAATATTTCCCTTTTTTCTTCTTTTGTTTAAGTCCTTTAAGTTTTATCTTCGAATTTTAAAACGAAAGCTTTCACTTTTTCTTGAAAGCAACTTGGGATGCTTTGTTAGATATTTACATTTGAGATAGAATCTAGAGTGTAAATAAAAACACTGCACTCCAGAGTACGTTCATTTTAATGCAGATGCATTTTAAACAGGAAAGCCAATAAATAAAATCAGTCCGTTTGTTTGATGTGGTAGTGCGTGAAAATAAATATCTCGAAAAATGTATAATGAACAGCAAAAGCACTCGCCCGAAACATATATATTTTTAACGTGCGAACTAAACTCTCCCCTTCATTAATTTCAATTTTAACATTTTTATGGAAATTATCTGTGTTAACGTAGGGGTAGTGATATCTACCATGAAAGATACGTGCTGCATTTTTTTTCCATTTCAGGAGGAGGGTTCTTTTTACAGTTCGTATCACGTATGGAAATTAAAACAGTAATGTGTGGAGATGTATAACACAGCGACGCCACAACGAATCGTAATGTTTCCGCTCCCTATAATTTCGGTTTAATGTACAATCATCGCTACGAGTTTTTAAATGACAACGAAAATGTTAAAAATTCGGATCATATAGAAAAAGGGTAATTAGAGAGCCGCTAAAACTCCCGGTCGGTGAATAATTGATAATGGCTCCGGCATTAAGGGCCATCGCTTGTCCACGTTCTTGTTTTCTTCTACTTCTCTCTCCTGCGGTCGTTTCAACTTGACCTAATTATGTTTTTCTTTTTTTGTATGTGATTTAATAGTAGAAACTCGGAGTTTTTAGCCTCTGCTACGTGCGTCATGCCGTGGTGATCGCGATGTAATCGACAATACTGTTTTTAGATGGCTCTTTTTGATTCGAAAAGACTTAAAGCACGTGTATTGCTCTTACCTTTTATAGTATTTCTTTTCTAAAAGTTGACGGTAATAAAGGCAACCATGATCCCCACAAAACGTGGACGTGGTTCTGTCAATACTTTATATTCAAGAAATTTTGAGTAATATAGTACATATGAACGCAAAAAACTAACTTATTTGATATTAGGGTCCAAAAAATAAGTTTTTCTGTCAAAAAGATGGCACTCCTCGCTGCAGTAATACAATACTTTCTTTAGGCTATGCAAGTAGTGTACGAGAAAGTACTAGCATATTAGCTTCAATGAAAAAACGACGTAGACTGGAATAATTTGCAATTAAAAATGTGTTTCGGAGGCCCACAAACCCCAAGAAAACTTATTTTTTTATTTTTTCTATTTCAGCAACCCAGATGTTATAATTATTTTATGGATTTTTTTAGGAATTTTTGGGTGACGTGGTATTCATTACATTTCCCTAAAGTCCTCTTCGAAATACATGACTTACTCTATTCAATATTCATCATAGAAAATGAGCTATGTTCAACACAATTTAGGGAATTAGGATTTCGTATATATTAATGACAAGGAATAAAATTTCTGATTTAACTATTTTTTTAATTTATCGCCTTATTACGTCCGTGGTAAAGAGGAAATATTGTAATCGTGCGACGAAAAAATTGGCGACATTTCCGAAGGAAAATTCTTATTGTCAGGCCCTGGAAAAGAAAAAGTCGATAAATCCTGTTCCTATACCTACAACACTTAGATAATTAAATGTCTAAGGAGGTAGATAACTTTTAAAAATTAAAAATGGGAAATCAAAGTGTTGTGTGGTATCAAATATTTATTTTTCTAATGATCGTTTCGATCGCGTAGCGATCATCCTCAAATTCAGCTAAAATGAGCTAAAATCAGCTAAAACCAGAATTATCGGAATAAAATTGTATTAATACATGAATTATAAAAAATTAGGAATAAGTTAATACAAAATATTATATACAAAATTTTGACATTGTATGCCAGAATTTATGTATATTTTTTATTAACTTATCCCTAATTATTTATAATGCTTACATGTGAATACAGGAAGGTGTTGATTAGAGTCAGTTTATTATAGCCAGAACTCACTTCTGAGTCAATTTTGAAAAGCTTTGTATTCATTTGATATATGTCTTACTCCTTCAGATTCTGAAACTACTTTTCTTGCACTACAATTAACTCAAATTACTTATTTTCACAAAGAACCACATAGGCTTTTATTCAGTAACTTACTTATTTGACTCAGTAAGTAGAAACACACCCAATGCTGACTAGTATTGTAAGAAAGGATAGGCATAATTAAGTAAAGATGCTCAATTCCCTGATGTTTCATTCTCTCCAATTCTTTTCGAGATAACAAATGTTTATCATATGTAAATCCATGAGTGCTTTGATTATTGTCGATTCCCGACTCGCTAAGCGAGGAGGGGATTTATCAGAGAATTTCCAAAGCACGAGTTTTATTTAATAAGACTATTTCACGAGTGAAATTATGTCCAACAGATTACCAAAATTCGGCAAATATTAAAAATAACTGAAAGCGTATGATAAAATCAGAGGTTATGTTATAGTATATACGCTATTTATTGGACATCGACATAGCGATCGATGTACAACGCTTCCGTAGACAGATGAATTACTGTTTATGATTGGCCAGTAGGTAGAAACGGTAAGAAAAATCGAATAGAAAAAAGCAATAAATTTTTTTATATACACCGCCCTGATTGGGGCATTTTTTTATGTATAGTTAAACACTATTGGTTTTAATTGCACGAGTGGAATAGTGTGTGTAAATACAATTAGAGAAATTCTGATTTCAAAATAACTGCCTCTTTATATTTTCATAAGCTTATTAATATGAAATAAAACCTATTCAATTGTTTTCCTGCCTGCGTGCCTGTCGGTGTGTCTGTCCCGGTTAATCTGCGGAACATATGAAACGATTTCAATTCTATTTACACTGAAATTGATTTGAAGCGCATAACTTATGTCATATTTGTCAATTTATTAGTTTTTCTCAGGTAAAAGAGAATGTTTATTGATGATTTCAAATAAATTAGCAGATTTGTTAATATTTTAACGAAGTTTTGTACACATGTCCTTCAAAACATAAGAAATTTAACTGTCTATATGAGATTTCGTAAAAGCTACCCCAACTCATTTCCTACCACTTAGAGCAAAATTTACGGGTGCAATCTTTCAGTTTTTTGCGACAGTTTGAAAAGGGCAAGGAAATCTATCAAAGAGCATTAAATGATTGTAAAACCCCATAACACTACTTAGTATATGCTTATTCATTCATTCCAGTTGCACCATTACTCTGAGTAATTTCAGGTCTTAAATTGTTACTGGTTTATTGCAGGGAGCATGCAGCAACGCATCGTTTTATAGTTGCTCTTGGCAATGACGGTTGCAGAACTGATCGTTAGGGCAGGGCCAGGCGGGGCAGAGCAGTGTGGACGATGAGGTAGGGTGTGATCGGTCAGAACGAAGGGACCAGGCAAGGCTGGTCAGGGTAGAGAGGGCGATGCAAGGTAGGGTAGGATAGGGTAGGTTAGGAAAACATAATGCACAAAATGGGCCAATGTTCCTGTCTAATTGACGATTGGTTTAACCCTACGTTTGCTGAGTGGATACAATATGTACCCACACCATACATTTTTTAAATGTTACAGACGGATTTAAAGCATAATTCTGACAGTTCATGTCCATTAAGCTGTTATTAGTAAATAGATAACACTAAGCGGTTTGTCTCTTACATAGTATTAAATACATAAAATGCAAGTATAAACATGTACCGGTAGTGCTTTAGAGAAGAAATTTGTTTCTAATTTAACTCTATCCTAACTACAACTATTTTTAAATGCCCAACAAAATATATAAAATACTCCCCCTCCCCTCATTAATAGATTCGGGGTCTGAAGAGCCTTATCTCCATGTACAATTTGCATTTAGTAAGTGTAAAAAGTACCCGGTCAGCAAAACATGAAAAACAAAATTAGCTTAGGAAACGAAGGGTTAATAAGTACCCAGGCTACTTCAAATAGTTCATGATATATCGCATGTGATTTCAATATTAAACATTATTTTTCTGAATACAACATCAGAAACAATAATATTTGTTGCATACGTTAGTAATGTTTCGTTAGTAAATAAATATTTAGAAAGAAAACCTTATAATTAAATATACCAACAATGCTATGTCTGTTTTGTAAAACAGCTTTTAACATCCCGAAACAAATTAGATGTGGCAAACATTCTAACTTACAAACACCGCTATTTTTAATTACATGCTTGTATAGAACATGAACGTTTGTGTTTACGTATGCGGTTTCATATATTTGTAACATTCTAACTTATATACACCGCTATTTTTAATTACATGCTTGTAGAACATGAACGTTTGTGTTTACGTATGCGTTTTCATATATTTGTAACATTCTAACTTATATACACCGCTATTTTTAATTACGTGCTTGTAGAACATGAACGATTGTGTTTACGTATGCGTTTTCGTATATTTGTATTTTTTTGTGATATGACGGTTCGCCGAAAATATCTCGACTTCATCCTTTGCTGAACGAGTTTCGATAGACGGTCTATATTTCCGCAGAATGGAGATCAACGATCCTCAGTGACTCGATCTTCAGTGATGTGGCGTGGCTTGCAAATGGCCTGTTCGGTTGTTTACCCATCTCTTGCCCAGTCAGGTGGAATCGAGCGTCTCTTATGAAAGTGCTTTATAGCAGAAAATTCAACATCG
This sequence comes from Gryllus bimaculatus, assembly GCA_017312745.1. Taxonomy (NCBI): domain Eukaryota; kingdom Metazoa; phylum Arthropoda; class Insecta; order Orthoptera; family Gryllidae; genus Gryllus; species Gryllus bimaculatus. The sequence goes on from BOPP01000032.1 coordinate 5,848,293, forward strand.
CAAGCTTTGCTGGTCTCCCTCCGCATTCAGAGTTCTTTCCTCTCCGATCCGTCCCGTTGACGTTTTGATGTTTGGTGCTTAATGTTCCGTTAAACTTGGCAATCATATCCCGGATGCGCTCCTTGAGTTTCGTCTGTTTCGAAGCGGCTTGAGTTCAGTTCTTGTGCCGCTTGGGAAGGCGCCAGGGCCGCGTTCAAACTCTGTAACAGAATACGCTTACGGCCTATACAAATCCTGACACCATGTACAACATTAGTCATTGCTGCTTTGAAATTCTAATATTAGCCCCAATGAATTTCTATTGATCTTGCAAGAATAGATGAGTCACTGCTCAGTTTGCTCACTTGGTATTTGGAAACATTGTGGATTCCACGACTTTTCGAAGTTTTTTCATAGCGGCATACAATGCTTCTTAATAGTATATATCATTCAACATATTAGTTAAAGGACTTTTTAAAATTATTTAAGGTTGCTTTTCAACTACTAAGGTCATATAGCGACCAATGTTAATAACATTGGGGTTAACGGTATACGGACACACACAAACATCCATGCCCTGGGCGGGATTCGAACCTGCGACGCTTCAGACACGAGACAGCTTCGGCTCTTCAGCCTTTTCAATCTAGGATATCCAGGCCGGCTATTTAAAAATTATTTACTCAAAAACAACATATTACTTAAAAAAGATTTCAAAACTGGAGATTACGAAGTTCATACACCGAATTCATGCGTGTTACATTCTCGTCACTGAGAGGAATGAGAACATTAATTCTCAAGAGAGTTTATTAAAATTGTATTAGTATCCATAAGGGTTTAAAGGCAAACAAAAGTTCTTGATTTGAATAATTAATACAAAACCTCATTTTAATTGTATTTTGTGGACACTGATAAAAAGTAAATAATATTAATAAGACAATCCTTGGTTAATTTTTAGTCACGTTCAAACTCAACAGACTAGTTTGAAAACGGGTGGTAAAAATACTAGTATCGATGATTGAGGTATTTTCATTTTATTTCCTTGTAAGATGCACACAATTTTGCATTTGCACAATTTGCCAATGAAACTTGTCGTTATTTTCTCTATCATATCCGTTTAAATTTAACGGATTACAAGTTGCAATCGGTTCAACTGAGTAGAATCTCACGCATTAGACCCACTGAAAGTTTTAATAGTTCGCTTACATCGCAGTGCATCACAATTTAAATCCTGTATTGTAGGCTCCTTTGTATGTTTCATTAGTTTCTTTTACTTTTACTTTCACTTTCTTACTTCTTAAAACAATAATGCTAGTGATGCTACAACAAAAAACAGAGAAAATAATAGTATTCGTAAAGGTGCAAAAATTAACAAAACTTTTCATTCGAATGTTTTTAATTCGAAAAATGCAATCTGTTTGCAGTATTATGTAACTTTCTCTTATTACAGCATTACATGACTTTATGTTACTACGTAGTAGTATAAAAGAAAGTAAAAATCGTTTGGTGATAGTAATTCTGCGTGTCAATTATCATGTTCTTATGCCCTTCTTTTGCCAGTGTTGTCCAACTGATGACCCGCGGTGCCATTTTTTGTGGGCCGTGAAATTTATTAGTAGTCGAAAAAGAAAAATGCCGCTTGCATCCATGTCGGGCGACAACATGGTGAGCCTAGCGCACGAGCTCTGCCGGGGTCAACACCCCCTTTACATAAAAATGGGTTAAGTTTAGATTCAAGGATTTTATCGAGTAAAATCAGAAATCCAAAATCACGGGTTTCACTGCGTTATGCATGGTACATCCTGAAATGCAGGGACGGGGAGGGAAATCTCTCTCGTTTCTGAGCTCACTGCCGAAATCAACAGTACGGGAAAGTCCGGTGTCCATCGCTCGAGTAATGAATAAATGTCCCGCAACCACATTAATGAGGTTGGTTGTGGCCCTTGAAGTCTTGCAATTTGGACACCCCTGTCTTACCCTTTTTCCTTCAACCAGAAATTTGAGTTTATAAAAACTTACAATAATATCCAAGAACTAGTTATAATAATCGCCTGTTAGTGTGCTTTCTTAGAACGTTACAATCATCTTAACTCGTTGACGTCATTTTCATTACGGTGCGCAGTACTGAATCGTAATTCAGAGCCAATTTCTAACAAAAAGGACAACTTCTGTTTCCCGCATATTTCAAAACAACCTGGAAATGTGAATGAAGTCGCAAAAGATCATTAATCAGCCAGAAAAAATGAGTCGCGTGACAAAAACACAATGCGTTTACTTTCGGGTGGTCGGGTCCAGAGAGCCCAAATTCCTCTCGTCAGCACCGAGCGGTCGTGAGACGACTGAGTGAAACTCCGCAACATACGGAAACTTCACGGGGCGTAGGCTTTAATTATATTCATTGCAATTATAATGGAGTACCGCTCAACGATGATCCCTCTCGCGTCATTCATTATTCATGTTTCATTACCCCTCTTTTCAGATCGTTATAAAGGGGTTGGCTCCCTTCCGTGGGAGCGACAGGCGTTACAGTCACTGCGAGGATGAGGAACGGAAAAAAATTTCTCCCAGTTTACACCTTTTAAACTTCGCCTTTTGTGCCAGTATTTCCTAGAGTCGCGAACACACTCGGGAGTCAATACGATGCCCATTACTGTTCACCAAGGCCCTCTATTGTGCAAACAGGGCATTTTTACGAGCGGGGAGGGGGAGGGGAGGGGGATGGAAGGACGAGGGGCGCGGCGTGGCAGCCATGCTGCGTCATGGGGACGGCTAGCCGCCGC
>BOPP01000032.1:5852377-5883691 GCA_017312745.1 Gryllus bimaculatus
AGTGGCAAAAATAAGGCCTCGTTCGTAATCCAAACTAAACGTAACCATATCATTGCTGCTAAACCTAGAAATCTTTGGCACAACTTCAGTTGGTGTCACCCGGAGCAAAACTAATGATATCACCCCTCCCCCATAAATCAAATATAAAAATATATCTTACTGAATATTTTATACATTATTTCATAAAAATATACGACTATTATTTAAAAACTATTTTTTAAAACTTTTATTAATAAACTATATTAAACATGAAATTCAAAATAATTGAATTTTTTTAAGAAATAACCTGAAACCAAGAAGACATGGCAATTATTACCAAATATAAGTTTTTATAAAAACACTTTTCGAGATTCAAGGGCGGTAAACATCTAAAACTTCATTAAAATAAATCATTTTAAATAAATCATTAAAATTATACACTTTCAGCTATAAAATGTTCTAATTGGTGTCACTCCGAAAATGGTGTCACCCAGGCAAGCTCCACGCCCTCATCTCTATTTGTATCGGTAGCAAAATCCCCAAGTGGCGTTTAAAATATTCGCGACAGACTAGATTTACAACTCACTACAATGACAACAATTACTCAAAGATACGAGAGGTTTAAAGGGGAGTTGAAGTAAAAACTAGACCCGAATCGATCAATACGTTGAATTCTGTTTGGTTGGGACGAAACTTATGTTCCAGCTTACGTTCGTTGTTGATGCTTGTTTGTTTTCACGTTTAAATTTTACGTTACCTCCGGGACTGCAGTGACATTAATTGATGCCCCCCAACATAAGTTGGTTATTTAAATGACTGATTAAAATTAACTTATAATTAATAATTTGACCCTTTCGGCGAGGCACACACTGATGTCACTATTCATACGAAAGGGACTTAACAAAATTTCCAGTTTGCTTCGTCTGTCACGTTTCCTATTATTATGCTTTTCTCGTACTTACAGAACATTGAATCAGCAAATTGTCATTTCCTGTCCAGTCAACAAAAAGACAGAAGTCGATTGGCCCAAGAACGGTCCCCTTGCGGTTCGTAGAAGCGGAGATACCCAAGTAGTGTAGTGAAGTAGAAGTGGAGACAGATTTCAGAACCTAGTGATGACGTCTCATTGCCGAGCTGTGAAACATGTTTGAAACCACAGGGGGTTAACACGGGTTACCCACAAAATTCAAAGATTTTTTTTCCAAAATCGCAGGCCTCGAAGTTGAGCCAGATCGATCGGAAGATCGATTTCATTTTGGAAAATATCCTGTGAATACTTCAGGCGCGTGTTATTCACAAAGGGACAGACATACGTTTATATTTTTAAAAAACTTTTATTTGCTATTAACGAAACACAAACTTTTTTAAAGAGCATATTTTTAGAATAGTAACACCTGTTTTCCGACCTATGAAACATACGGGGAGAAATTTTAAAGAAAAAATGTGGTGCCTATTTAAGAAAATAATTGTTAAAAAAATAAAAAGTGCCTACGAGTATACGTCACGCCTATAAATTACGCGAAAGTGACTCAATTTTCGAAAACGTGTACGTGACCCTATTTCGAGATGTCTTTACAGAACAGAATTCATTAAAGAAACATATTTATCTTCAATATTTAGTTGTAGAAAGACTTCGATCAAAAATTGAACTTTTGCAAATTCCGAAATATTATGGATTTCAGAAAATGAGACCTGCACCATTCTTTTAAGCGACCTTTGCACTTTCTATCTGAACACAAAATTTATTCAAAAAATGTCAACCCATTTTTTTTAAATTGAAAATGTCTCAGGAGCTTAATGTAACGTACTCTCCCCCAAAAAATTAAACTATTTCAATTTCAAGGCGCCGAGATATCAGCCAGATCGACTGAGGAACATCAAATTTCAAAGAAAATCGGCTAAACGGTTTAGGCGGTAGAGTTGTCCATGGACGGACTGACGAACAGATAAACGTTTTGGAGTCATTCGATATTTCGGTATCAAAGACCGACAAAACATAACATAAATGTAGCACTAGACAGGACCTACAGGTACTGGGGGAGCGTATTTCTAAACTCAGTTCAAAATGTATGTTTTTGTTGACAACGTCGGAACCTTCGGAATAACCGGCGCCGTTTAAGAAGTCGCATCGCCGATCTCCGACACCGCACCGATATTGAATTGAATTGAATTGAATTCATGCCTTATTGTACGTGGCGAGACTCAGGCCATGAGACCTGCTCTTCCGTCTGACCACGCAAATTTCGATACGCTCCTTTCACCAACTAGCAGAGAAAGAAGGTATTTCTTGGGCGAGAAATAGGCTATTTGAAATTAGCTCAGAGGCGTCATTTAGGATCTTTTACATGCAAGTAAACTGCAACTAACATGGGACAGCCGGCTTTACTTCCCCTCCGAAGGAAGGCGTACGAAGGATTCATTGGCCGGAAAACACGTGGATAACTCATCGTTTGACTGATTCTCGGTTTCCGACCGACCCGCATCCAATGTGTCCGTTTCTTCTCGCGCATCCTCATTGCAATGGAATAGGCAAACGGTTTAATTTCCCATGTGCGGCCTGCGTCACGATGGCATTACACCGAAGTTCCCATGTATCGCTGTTTCCCGAATTACGCCATAAAACGCGGCACTTCCCTCACGTTCCCAGCCTGCTCTTCCGGCCCGCGCGTCACGTGTGAAAAAGAGGGGAAAAAGAGAATGCGTACTTAGCGGAGCACTTGATGCAAAACAGGATAGGTCCTTGTAGTCGAGCGCTCTTTACAGCTCCCGCCTCTGTATTTCTTCATCTGCACCTACAAACTCTCCTACTTTGCAGTTTCCTTTATAACGCTCCCACCCTTCTTTTTTTCCTGAATTAGCTCATGTTTCTCGGAAATTTCAGGGCGTCGCCTACATAGTTTCCTGTAACTGGAAACAGGCCCGAATGAGGTGCGCCCTGGATTCAGTCTAGACGTACTGAGCGAGGAATATTTCCCGGAAATAGTCGAAGTACAGAAACGTCTCAAAAGTACGTTAACTCAAAAGTAAATCCAAAATATTTGCCAACCAAAAACAGATGTTAATAAACCGTAACTTCCATAAATGGGTTTTCATATAGCGAAACAATTAATATTATTATACAATAACTACATTCTATGCCTTTGTAATGAAAAAAATGCTAATGTACCTTGCATAATAATAATAATAATAATAATAATAATAATAATAATAATAATAGACATATGATTATATCCATAAAGATAGTATTGGCTTTGCACTATGAATCTCACACTGTGAATCTCACAAAAAACGCATCACATCAGGTCACAAGTTTTAGACATAGCGTCACATTCTTAGTATACACAAATTTTAATTTCGTAAATAAAGTGTGAAGAATCGATAGACGTATAGTCATTAAAAAATTAATGGGAATTTCCAGGTTTTTTAAGCCATTTTAACGAGATATTAACAACATCAAGGTTTCGTGTATGTTGTTTGGATTGAATATTTACATTATCTTTGGCCAGTTAGGTTCTGGTTAGCAGATGATGAACAATATTAGAGATTTATTAGATTTATGTTCCTTTATAAGACAAGCTCACGCATTATGACTGAATATTAGGAGAGTTAGTAGAATAATATCGTAGATCGAAATGTTATGAAGAGAGAAGATTGCGAAGGGTGAAATAATTGTCCCGGCAATTTATGTTTTTGTCAGTTTCGATGTGGATTGTGTTTGCCTAGTGGAAAATGCAATGCAGATGGAATAACTTATTTATTTTACGATATAAATTTGCCGAAATTTGCAGAAAAAATTTGAATGTGAAGACAACCCAACACATAATAAATTTGTTAGAAATAAACCACGGGGTATTAACAATATTTCGAAGGCAAATATTATGAAAAGTGTTTATCCAATTTATGTTTGTTTTTTATGCATATCTCAAAATTGACTAGTACAAGAAGTAATATACTTGATTATTGTCATATATAAATGTAACTTAGTGTGAATGTTAAGTGAAGAAGAATATTTAACAAGAGGAAGTAATTGATGCCAAATTACTTCCTAAGGAAATTCTGTTGGTGACGGTATTTTGCCCATAAAGCCTACTGTCCATTAACACTCCCAAGTATTTAATTGGTGGATGAAAGCCACTTTATTACTTCATTTTTATACTTAAAGAGGAAACGTATGTTTATGGTAAAGGTGTCAAATTGGAACCGTTGCCTAAATTGGACCGCTTCCAAGTTTCTATTCATGAACATAGATTGGAAGGAGGAATTGTTCTGCAGACGTTAATGAGATAGTGACTGTTCTGTAAACTTAAATCGCGAGACAAACGGTCTCCCGGTTCTATAGAGATTGACATTAAATCGGTGAAGAGGTCTTTCTTGAGTATCCGCTCCGCTTCAACAGAGCCACGTGACACGCCCCCGGGCACGGCTGTTTAAGCAGCTTAATCATTTGATTGTGTTCGTGACAGTGTCTTCCAGTCTGTGATACAGTTGAATTTGTATACCCAGAAAACACTAAATGACTACAAAAACCAACAAGCTGGAAACTATTCAAAGTGTCCCTGGGGTGATGCAACGACCATTAGGTCCAGGAAGGAACTAAAGAGGAGGATCGAGAGCATTCGAAAAACGAGATTCACAAAACAATTTGAAATGCTGTCGCAGCGATACGACAGTGGTAGCAACAATTACGTACTTCGAAAGCAACAACTCCAAAAACTGCAACTACAAGCCGTTGGATCCGCCAAAGGACTTCTGATGGCCTTAACACAGCACCCACGCACGAAATACTACAATATGGGAATCAGCTGAAAAGTCAACTTGAATGTACACCGCAGGTTAGCGATCGATCAGGAATGTACAATGAGCATCTACAAACCCAATGATACAATACCAAAATCGACAACAGCCCAATACAAATATTGTTAACAAACAGAAATAACAACAGCAACAAGCGGATGATTCTACTAATCAACAAGAAAAATGTGCTAATGCAAAGTGCTTCTTCTCCAAACGCTTAGGGTCAAAAACACTGAACAGCGAACCCTCCACGCCAAGACGCTGAAGACCTGCTCCTGCAGGGCAAGAACTGTCAAGATTGTGAGCAGACCGAAAACAATTGTTGACGTAATTAAAAATATATTTTACGTCCAGGTAATAACCATAGCTTCTAGTATCAATTCCCTAAACAAAACTTGCACACTCAAATTGCCCCACAAGAAATTCACATGCAGGGCATCAAGCAAATTCTCGTTGAATGCCCATATTTTACCAGCCTTTTAACTGTAAACCAAATCGAATAATTCGAAATTCTTACCATAAATGAAACAAAATAAAATATATTGTAATTGTGCAAAATTCGTCTTAACCATCCTCTTCAGTTTTACAATACCCTGTTAACAAACCCCAACACAACGAACAGATATTCAAACGGTCCCCAGATTTGCAATGCTTATCCAAACCAAACACAGCCTCAAAAATATTATGCCCAACTTTTTTAAATAGTCACACATTTCTTGCTCAGATATCAATTTACAATAACTACTCTCGTCTTTTATCTCTGAACTCCAAGCAAACATTGAAAGTTTAATCAATGAGTTGTTCTCTCCACTCGTCCCTTCATTGCCTCAGCTACCAACAATGCATTGCATATTTACAGTGCATGTTTTATGTCGGGAGGTGTTGTTCCTCTTCCGCTTGAAAATGAGATTTCCCGCCGACATACACGTCGGATTGCGATGTTTTCCCTTCCAAGAATCCGCCAACGAGTCACCACCCTAGCTTGGTGAAGATCGGAACTCCCGACTGGTAACCCGACATCTGGTAGTGCAGTGCATGTTAGTGTAAGTGTATGTGTATGTGAAAAAGGAGAGGACACGGTTGAGGAAGGAAATATCGCGTTCGATCCGTGCACAGTTTTTTAGAGGTACTTCTGCAATCGCTTGGTATTAATTGGAGAAAGCACGGAAGACTACCGGTGGGAGGAAACGGCCAGTAGAACTCTCCTTCAGATAGCGGTTGAATTCGACAGCTAATGTGAAAAATCAGCTACCGGCGAGATTCGAACCCTAGCACCTCCCGGTGAGAGGCATTGAAAGTTTGAATCGAATTTGAGTAAACACAAAAGTTAAGAAACCGCAATATTGAAATGCGAAATGCTATTACAAATGGGATTGAAAATATACTTCGTAAAGGGCACTTGACCTTGAGAAGACTAATCGTAAACTAATCCTAAATCACCTTTTTCGGTGTCCCACCAGCGCTCCAGGCCGTTCACAAACCCGGAAGGGAACGTTTTAGCACAGGTGTCCCCCAGCACCGTCAACGCCCGGTACATTTGTGTTAGCTCCCCTTTCTTCCTTAGGGCGGCAGTCTGTGTTTATCCACCCACACCTCTGCCCTCAGTACTTCCCAGTATTTTGTCACATGCTGCTACCTCCACCCACCTCACCACTACGCACCCTTCTACCCCCTCCCACCACCACTCACTTCCCCGGCAGTCTTCTGCTTCTCCTGCTCCGTCTTCGCCCCATCCACCTTTCTACTCTTGATTCAAAGCATCACGCTATTTCCCATTCTATTCTTCACTCGGATTACTTAACCAACGTTGTTTCCAGTTGACTCGCTTTCTCTAATCAAACGATTGGGAAAGTTTGCTCATGTCATTAACATATGTCACAGCAGTGCCTCTGACTGAGGGGTCCTAGATTCGAGTCGCGACGGGGAAAGGATTTTCGCCACTAGCTGGACAGACATGTCGAATTCAGCCTCGGTCTGGAAGAGAATTCTAGCGATCGGTAGTTTCCGAGATCAACACCAGGTAAATGTCGGGGCAGAACCCTAAAAAGGGGTCACGGACTTCGCGTTATCTTACCTTCCTCTTCCTTGTCCTATCCTCACCCTTACTTACACACGTTTACACAAACATGCACTAGAAAGCCACTCATGCCGGAAGATCAGTTGGGAGCTTAGAGCATGGCCCGGCTGGGGTGGTGTCCCGCTGGTGGGAAATATCTGGTTGGGGAAAACCCCGCGAACCGACAGCTCGGCGCCGGATCTCGCCATCCAGATGGGTAAGATCACCACCTCCTCCCGAAGAAAAAACATGCACTACACTTACGAGACTAATGACCTTTTTCCGTTGACACGTCGGGAATCACAGTCAATAAAATCTAATCGAACCGGAAAGTATCCCGGAATAAAACTGCCTTCCCTCTCCTCGTTATTTAATCCCGTACGGCGGACAGCACGCAGTTTGGAAGAAGCCTCTTGTTTAGATTCATGAGTTTAGTGACACAGAGGATTGGTCAATGACGGTCGTCGATAGTGTGCGAACTCCTATTGGCCTGGAAGGCCCGGCTATTGGGAGTGGCCTGGCTATTGACCACTCTCGTAATGGTAGTTGTCATATTGCTTTTAACCGTAATTTAATATTATTGCACACAAGTAAATCCTGCGAGGGGCCTGAAATAGGTGATCTTACAATGCCAAAGAAGCTGAAGCAGGAGTATGGTGTAGACGTCACGGCATTCATTAAATACATCGTATACTAGTGGTTTATGTTAGAAATAATACAGTGGCCAATCACTATAATTTCTGGCCAATCACTGAAGAAAATTAAACGTGTTTATTAAAAAATAAATTAATAAAATAATGTTCATTATCCGATAGAAATTGCGGTTGGTATAAGTAAATAGAATATTGGAGAGTAAAGTTCAATTTTTTTAATTTTCATACGCGTTAATAATGTCAGATCTCTTAAATGGCCTATCACTGTACCTTTTACCCTACAGAAATGCGAATCTGCTGCTGCGATGTCGACCAGGGGAAGGAGAACCCTTGGAGAAGGCCACCGAGAAGATAGGGGAGTGAGGGCTTGGATTGGTCAGTTCCTTCATCACCCATCAGAGTAAACGGATCCCTCATAACGCAGTGAACTACTATATGATCACTGTGCCAGATATAATAAGACTCTCTCCTGTTCATCGTTTCAGTTTCTTTTTCTTTAATATGCTTTTTTATGTTCGGTTTCTCCAGGTATCTCCCACCAGCGAGAAACCGCTCCAGCCGAGACAAGCTCGAAGCTCCTGACCGGTCACCCGGCATGTGTGGTAGTACAGTGCATGTAAGTGTAAAAGTGTGTAAGTAAGGGGTGAGGAAAGGGCAAGGAAGGGGAAGGAAATATAGAGGTCCGTCCGTGGCCCGTTTGTTAGGGCACTACTCCGGCATTCGCCTGGTGATGATCGGAGAAACCGCGGAAAAGTATCAATCAGAGCAGCCGGCCTCTAGACTTCTCTTCCAGCTCGCACCGCAATCCGACGTAGCTGTGTAGCTAATGTCGACACTCACGCCACCACTAGTACTCGAACCTAGGACTTCTCCGTCAAAAGCATTGCATTGTCATCAGTTGATGCCCTGAGTGCCCTGAGCCACCTCTCCCGGTTTGGTGTTATTTTGAAATCAAAGAGCGACTCTCTCTGGCGACTCGCAATCCAGGCATCCTTCGTCCACGTCACTCCCACGTCACGGGCACCCACGTCACACTTATGATTTTAAACTACGTTTACTACAACATAGATGTAGAGTTATTTGTAAATATAAAGCAATTTAATTAAATGTCCAGAATTATGGCGTTCACAATGGATAGTTAATACATTGTTCCAGAATTTGTAAACCTCTCTCATTTCATTAGTCTTGGACAAGAAGTTGTAAACGAGATGAAGCAATATTTGTTTGGTTTTTCGTTGTAGTGCAAGGTAACTTTTGTAGATGTAATCGAAAGAGACCAGCTAGTTTGGTTTAAATTCCCTGATCTCGTTTCCATTCAGCATTCCATTAACTTCCCTTGTTCTACACAATGTCACCAAAACGTTTGGGCCTAATCTTCGTCCACCTCGTCCGTCCGCCCACCACTCGGTCGGTGAACCGCTCCCCCCCCCCGCCCCCTGGGCTGTCTGCTGTCGGTGGAAGCGCAAGCTCGCCCGCTAAATGCCCAAAGGCGCCACTGTACACCCCAGAGCCGTCGCGTAGCCACGCGGGGGACCCCTTCCCGGCCCGCTTGCCCTCCGCAGCGGCGGCAGACGCTGTTTATCAGCCACGCCCCCCCCCTTCCCGCTCGCTCACTCCACGGCGCGGCGGCGGCGGCGGCGGTCGCGGAGGAGCGTGCAGCCACTCTATTAGCCCCCGGGGCGCTGGATACAACTCCGAGGCCGCTCCCCGCTTTGCGTAACCCCGAGAGCGTCATTACTCCGTTGCGAAGGCATTCATTACGCGCGGCGCGCCGCCGTCCTCCTCAGCGATCGCTCACAATCCTCCCAGAATCAAAATCGGCTCCGGGGCGCCTTTCAGTCGCCTGGGGCCCGCCCCTCCCGCACTGCTCCAGGCCACCTACCCTTCACGGCCCCGCCCGACCTCTACGCCCGCTCCTACCCCCGGTTTCCTCCCACCCAACCCTTCCCGTCCCGTTGCGACCCCGCTCCGGCCCGTCCATTCCGTCCCATTCCGTCCCATCCCGTCCCTCCCGTCCATCCGCGCCCGTCCCACCCCGTTCCAGCCCCCTTCCCGTCCTCCCCGCCCATCCCATCCGCCCATCCCGTCCCTCCCGTCCTCCCGTCCCTCCCGCCCCCGTCGCCTTCCCGTCCCATCCCGTCCCGTCCCGTCCCCGTCCCGTCCTCCCGTCCGTCCCGTTCCGTCCCATCCCGTCCCGTCCCATTTCCGCGTTCAGCCGCAACCGTCCCGTCCGTCCCATCCCGTCCCTCCCGTCCAGTCCCATCCCTCCGCGCCCCGTCCGTCCGTCCCATCCCGTCCCAACCGTCCCATCCCGTCCCATCCCGCCATCCCATCCCATCCCATCCCATCCCATCCATCCCGTCCCATCCCCTCCCATCCTGGCCCATCCCTCCCGTTCCCATCCCGTCCCATTCCGTCCCATCCCGTCCCATTCCTCCATCCGTCCGACTCGTTGCCTGTCCTGTCCCGTTCCGCGCCGCTCCGCCGCACCCCGCCTGCTCAGTCTCGCCATCGCGCTTTGTCCAGCTTCACTCCGCCGCACTCCAACCCTACACCATTTCATACCGCCTGCTCGCATTGGTTATTAGCCCTCCTCACCCCGCTCGAAACCGCCTCTTCCGCCACCGTCCATCCCGCCATCCCCCGTCCGTTCAATCTTTTCCGTTCTCATCCCTGCCCGCATCGCACCGCTCCGTTCACCATGCCTGCACAGCTCGCCCGCCTTGTCCCTCTCACCCGCCTTCATCCGCTAACCGCCGCCTGAATACCATCTCGCCCCCTTGCCTATCCGCCCTCCCCCTAGCCCCTTGCCCACTTTACGCAAACTCTTCCTCCCCCTCTCCCACGACTCGCCACGACTCCGTTCGTCCCGCCTCGCCCGCCTCCCCATCGTCGTCCCGCCTCGCTCCGCTTTGCCTTTCGTGCCTTCGTCTCGCCTCGCCTCACTTCGCCATGCCTTCATTCATAAATCGTCCGCCTCGCCACGGCTTTCCCTACCTCGTTCCAGTCCCGTCCGGTCACCCGCCCCACAATCCCGTCTTCCATGCCTCGACCCCGCCAAGCCCCGCCTCATCCCGTCCCGCCCCGCGTCACCCGCCTCATCCGTCTTTCCCGGCTCTGTTCAGCCTAGACTCTCCTCGCCACCGCTTTTCCCCACCTCGTCCCGACCCCGCAATCACCCCACCTTCATCCCGTCTTCCCTGGCATGTGTCCCGCCTAGCCACGCTTGCGACCCATGCGGCGCCGGCTGCGGCGGAGGGCGGCGGCTGGAGGACGCATTAATTGATTGAGGCGGAAGCGACACCGGCGCTCTGACCCTAGGGAGCGCCCCCGCTGCCGGACCCCCCCCCCCCCCACGCCCCCACCCCCGCTCCCGACGTATTAGCTCCTTCGCTTCAAACACGGGGTGACGCGCCGCAAAGTGCGAGATGACGGCTCGATTATGGAGAGTCGAGCTTCGTTTCGGACCGACTGGCTACGCAAGCGAGGGGATGTGTTTGTGCAACACGCAAAAGAACTCTCAAAATTGTATCTCAATTTGCAGCGTTATCTCCTTCAACTCGTATTGGTGAATAAACCATTCCCAAATCAAACAATAAAAACTCCCCATTTGAACCGGATGAGGTTCCTCAGGGCATCAATTGTTGTCGCTACACTGCAGTGCCACTGGCCGGGAGGTCCTAGGGTTTGTGTCCGGGTGATGGCACTATTTTGGATTTTGGTTACGTAGCTAGGTCGAATTAAGCCAGTCTTGAGATTTCTAGCGACCGGCTGCTCTAAACGGTAGTTTTCCGTGGTTCCACCGGTCAACACCAGGCGAATGCTGAACAAATATCTAAGAAACGGATCATGGACCGCGCAAGGTGTTTCCATCCTCTTCCTTGTCCTATCCTCACCTGTTACTTACACTATTACATTTATATGCTCTAATCTACCACACATGTGGGGTGCCTTAGACTTGACCGTCTGAGGCGATTCCTCGCCAGGAAAATTCAAGGAAAAATGCCCCCAAACCAATTAGTCAGTAACCAATCTTTCAAAAGTCGAAGTTTGTATCTGTCGATAAATAATGAGTATGAATATACAAGTATGTAAAAAATGCATAGTAAATTGTCGAATTTGTATTGTGCTAGTGTTGAATTGCGTTCACTTTAGTTTACACACACTTTACACAAGTTTTTAAGCTCTGAACAAGTAGAACACACACCAGGAGAACAATAGCGCACTAGATTTCACTTAACCCACAAAAGTTGGGAGTTTTTTCGCATCTAGTGAATAATAACTAGAGAGTAAAAAACAAACGAAGTCAAGGACTTAATTACGTTCTGTTATCAGAGTTGAGTAGTGCAATATTCCGTCTCAAGAATCCGAAACTGATATTGACTGGACGAAAAATGCTTAATGGAGGAATTGCATCAGTATGAGAAACTTAAGAAGTTTATTCCGAACAGTATTTCTGTAGCGCAGGCATGCCAAAGTCGCGGGCAAGGTAATTGATTTACTAGAGTTCGCGGGCACTATAACCAAAGCACGTGGTGCGAGAATTAAAAGTAAGGGTTGTACAAATGTATCGGATAGGGGTACATACCTGTATATCTGGCCCATGACAGTCTTTTGGCGAAGCCTGTTTACAATTATTGCCTAATTTAATTATATTAATTCCTAAAATCTTCTAAAGCTATACTGGGTCCATTAAAGTAAAAAAATATCTCAGTCATATTTTAAATTGTCAATTGAGAGTAAAATTAAAACTTTTGAATCCAAAGTATCTTGATTTTGTTCTCGTGGTTGCTTAATGGTGCAATAATTGTATTAAGTTCCTACATTCAGGTTAGGGGGTTTAAAAGACAAAGATTCTTGTCTGTTAAAAGAGCTGTCCGTCCGTAAGCGAGAATGATTGACTTACGGAGACTCTTAATTTCATATTATTGTTATATACAACAAATAACTGAATTATTAATAAAACATCGCAAATCGAAGACAAAAAGATTTTGCCATTTAAAGATATTCTTGGTCCGCAGCAAAAATGTTTATACAGGACAGAATTCAAAATGAGAACAGGAATGAAATAGTAACAATAGTAAAAGATATATCATGTTTCATAATAGTTGTTTCATTCTGAACAGTTGTTTGATAAAACAAATATGGCAAACATACTACATTTCTTGTTCTTGCCAACTTTATGTGTTATTGTTTCTCTTATTGACCCATTTTTCGTTGGCTTATATAAAAACAATGATGTTTTCACATTCTCATATTTAATTATATTTTCAAATACACAACGTCTCAACAATATTGATAAATTGTCGTCTTCAGGCTATGAAACAAATTAATTACAATAATAAATTGAACAAAATACACTACAGAACAAAATTGAGTATTTTGTTCAATTGATAGTTGTCATTAATTTTCAACTATAATATGCCGTCTCTTACTTATGCATAAAATGTTCATGTTCTTGGACCCAATTTGTTTTATAGACAGCGTCTCTCAAAGAAAATACAGTTTCATTTACTTTCACTGCAAAATTAAAGATATTATTTTGTAGTGAAAGTAAATAAAATTGTATTTCCTTTCAGAGTCGCTGTCTATAAAACAAACTGGGTCTAAGAACGTGAATATTGTAATTAATTTGTTCCATAGCCTGAAGAAAATATATCAAACTTGTCGAAACGTCGTATATTTTAAGATTGAATTAAAAACGATAATATGAAAATTTCGTTTTGTTTTTTATATAAGCCAACAAAAAACGGGGCCAATAAGAGGTAACCATGGCACACTTATTTTCGTACGAAGCCACTATTCTACGCCGGCGTCGCTTCAGCTTGAGCGTGTACATCGATTTGCAGATTTGGAGGGGAAGTGAGAGCGGAGTCAGGGGAAGTTATTCATGGTCAGGGGAAATCGCCCCACCAGGCTTCCCAGACGCGCGAGTAACACCTGCGGACAGTCGACCTTTGTGTCGACGAAGCACCAATGACATACATTACGTCGGACGAGCCCTTCTGTGTTTCGATAAAGAAGTTATGGTGAGCTGCCTTCGCAAGACAACCAAAACTCCAAGGGCATCTATTACTTTCCACCAATTGCAGACCCAATAGTTACAATGAAGAGCCGCATTGTGTTTATCTTGCCCAAGCAGTGAACGTCAGCGGTCAGAACACAAGGACAGTAATTTTTTGCTGTCTTTTTTCCATCGCATTGGATGAGATCGACAGTCACCGAAGTAGTATACTATATTTAATCATTCTTGTAGAATGAACAATATTATGTTTGTGTGAATTCATATTTCTTGTTTTAAATTAATTTGACCAGTTGTTATGGGTATTTAAATGAGTATGTTGTACGTAGGTTCAATCTAGCCGTCTTCATGACGTACGTGGAAACTAAAGCACGCGATTTACATTTTTTTCCAGATACTTTTATCAAAGAGGCAGCCTAAAATATTTATATATCGTGCAAAACAAAGTTTACAGCTATCACTTACAATTATAACACCCAAATAGGTAATGATATCGTAGTTTCGAATGCATTTATAATGCGATATATCGGATTGTCTTTAGTGCTGTATGTTCAATTTATTTGTGAAACATTCTTGCTAGTGGGTATGAAGTGCTGGAAATAATGTTACAATCAACTAGTTAGAAACTAGTTGTTTTTTTTACGAATTCCTTCAACTATATTATTGGATGGAGATCTTTTCTTTAATTAAATGTTCTTCAGAGACAGATTTTTAAATAAGATCAGCTACCAATTTTAGGATTGAACTTAGAATTGAACTGATTTTAGGATTAATTAGGATTTTTGGATGGCATTAAGTGTCCATGTGTCCTTTCTAGAGTCACAATATAAATGTAGTAGAGCCAAGAACTTGCAGAGTTTTCACCGTCCGATACCGACTCTGGGGCAAGTCGTATGATCGAAAGAAGACAGATGTAACGAACATGAAACAATCGAAAAGAACTGTATATTCTCCACTGGTGCAGGCCTGGCTGTGTTTTCGGGGATTGGTGGGGTAGGGGTGGGGTGGGTTTGGGGGTTCCATTTGGTTCTAAACCGCGCACGCGCGGCGCTTTATCTCCCTGTCTCCGCTGAAGCCTCTGTTCCTGACGTGCGACCCTAGCGCGCGCCGCGGAGACAAAGGCACACAATAATCCGAATTCATGGCGCAAACTCGCTAGACTTCGCGTATGACAAGTAACAGCCAGACTAAATGTCCTCGTTTGCAGATTTTAAATTCCTCTGAAGTTCATTGTTATTTTAATTGTGTTTTTATGACTGTGTTTACACATTTTCACACACAAAGCTCAGTGCGAATGTAAACGCCATCCTCGCGTGCGGACATCCATTTGTCATGGCCATCTGTGGCAAAGCAGCAAAAGCATTCTTGGTGCTTGTTTTCGCCTGTGTTTCGAATGTGCATGCAGGCGTATTCTATAGAGAGAATGTAATTAAATTTTCTGTTCTGGAGCTAAATTCTTTAGATGAATTTTCACGTTCTACAGCACATGTTGTAGGCACTTTTGTTCTTTAGCTGTTTCGTAGTGTTCAGTCATTTTGCCTCCTCGCATATTAGCAATGACACACTGTGTTTTTCTGGACTAAAATGCATGTTATAATTCGTGAGGGAAATAAGAAGAAAGAAATTTACGGAAACAAGATGAAAAACCAATTCTTATTAAAATCATTCAATGTCATTATAAAAATTCATTAAAATGTCCAGATATGTGCCGCAGTTTTTACCATCATGACATACCATACCGCCTTGCCAGTTTCTTGTCAGCAAGCTTGGTTTACATCTAACAATTTATGCCAGGCTGTTCCAACTCGACATCTCGCGGGCACGGGCGTGCAATTGTAGCTGGCTCAGGAGGTTGTGGAGGGACAAGCGCTCTTATCACTTCCGCTTTGCCTTTTGCGGAAGCAATAGGCGTCATGCGATGGCTGCCAGAGGAAGCCACAACCCATTTTTTTTGTCTCACCGGATACCATCTATCGCCGATGCAGTTGGGGATAAAAGATTTGCAGGACTACATACTGCTAAAAGACAGATATTTCAGTGCCCTTCATTTGTTGCGGTGGTATCAGAATTTACACGTGGAAGTATTTCCCAAGCATCATAAAATGCAGCGTAGATTATATCTATGTTTGGGTCAACATATTGTTGTGAGTAGCTTTTCTCTGCAATGAAAATAATAAAAAGAAAAGAAAGAACCAACTTGACGAGACATTGAAGAGCGTTCTACGCATCGCACCAGTCCAAGGACTGATACCAGATGTTGCTTCACTTGTTAAGAAAAAGAGATATCTAAAATTAATTTAATAAAATATTGTTGAATTGAATCGAATTGAACGTTTTCTGTTAAACATTAAAGTTTCTTTTTGAGTATGAGCCCAGGTGTGCTCTCCACTCCTCAACCTAACCGCTCCCTGCTTCGGCTATCAGCAACCAATCGTCACCTAAGGCCAAAGCCAACTCACGGCCTATGAGCTCATATTTCGCCTGGCGCCGGCAGCGAGCATTGGCAGCAGTCTGTGCCCTCCGGACTCCGCTAGTGACCGCGGTGGTTGGTGGGCTCCCGCGTGCCCGCCCGCGGGCAGCTGAGTTGGAACAGCCTCATCTCTTGCCTCGTCACATTGACCACCACCACACCGAGACGGTGTTGCATTGACTCGTTACACTACACGTTCGATTTTCAAGATTTAAATCTTATTTTTATTTCAGTTCTACATGGAATAATCAGCATTATTTCCAAAGAAAGAGTTAGCACCATAATAAGTCAAAAACATATCTTTCGAAAAGTCAATATTTTAACTTTAAATGTGACACCTTGTTTAATGACTGTGAATCGCTGCCCATCGTTTCCTCAGACGGTCACAAATGTTTCGGCCGAGCACAGACCTCTTTCAGTTGGGCCAAAAGGCATCTTCCACTGCGAGCAGGGATACCACTTTGTGCCGCGCAGACGGCGATTGCGTCATGAAAACAAGCGGCGGATTGTAACCGTAAAGAATTAGGTGGGGAGACGCAAAGAGAGGAACACGACGTTCGCCTATTGTGGCGTTCGGGACGAGTTAAGAGGCCATTTTGAAAGACTCCCGGGCTGCGGCCGCGGTGGCGGCCGGGCGAGGGGCCATTATGCAAGCAAGCCCTGTAATTTCCAGGCAAGTGAACGCGCAGGAGGCGGCCGATGTCAAGCAAGCGGCCATCGTTAGGCCTGTCTTGTTCACACGCTCCGCTGCCGCCGCCGCCGCCGCTGCCGCCGCAGAAGACGCGCATTCCCTCGCGCCCTCCCACCCCGACCCGCCTCCTCTCCATCCTCCAATACCCTCCCCACCTCTTCCTCCCACTCCCCCTCTCCATCATTCCCTCACCTTCATTCCACCCTCCTCTTCCCTCATCCCTTACTTCCCTTCCCCCTCCCCCCTACTTCTCTTCACCCACTCTCCCATCCTCTCCCTCCTCTTCGCCTCACTTCTCTCCCCCACTTACTCCTCTTACTCACACTCACCCTCCCTCGTGCCTTCCCCCTTTCCTCCCGATTCCTCCCCTTCCCCTCTTTCCTTCCGCTTTCTCCCTTCCTCTTCTCCCTCTCGCTCCCTCCCCGTCTCCGCGTCCTTCCTTCCGCTCCCTCCTCTTTCCCTCCCATGTCCTCCTGTTTCCCTCCCACTCCATGCACCACCCTCCTCCATGCCCCTTCCTTGTACCTCCCCTCCCCTCCCTCCCTCTCAATCCACCTCCCTCAGGCTGCTGCAGCCGCCGACGCGCACGCCCGTACAGCGCTCACGACCAAAACATATTTGGGACGCGTGTTGCTGGCCGCCCACAAAAGGAGCGACCGTGGACCACGTGTAAACAGAAGCAGCTACACAAAGTTCTTGTTTATGACTGGAAGCTTGCCGCACTGTACCTCTATAGTTTATCGGCTGTAGTCCATTTGTAGACTACGTCTCCAGACGCAAAGAGTCAGCAAAATATTTGTCATTATACACTCGGAGTCATGAAATGTTTTATTTAAAGTTCTTATTAAAACTATTTCGTACGTACAAAAATAATAATGGCAGCATTACTACTAATTATAATCTATTAAGACTTCAAATACTAGAAAGAATTTATCGGAGGGGTTGTACAAAATTGGAAACATAATTACGCACTAGCAATCAATATCTTACACATTTACATACATTCGCGTCTCAAATCATTATTCAACACGTTTTAATTAGAATCTTACCATATTGGAGACAATCTTAGCATTTACTAGTACATTTATATACGCTTTGCGGAATCAATTCTGTTAGCGAAAATCATAATCGCTAATTCCAAACGATTTTTAAAATCGTAAGTAAAGTTGAAGATATTACACCAGGCCCAAATCGTACACTTCACTAATGTATGTCTTGCTATGCTTTTTTACTGCATACTAAGTTCATTGTTTTACATTTGAAAAATATTACGAATAACCTATCTTTACAAATCTTACTCGTTCCTTCAATACGCTTTAAAAAATTAACTTTACCAATTCGTTTTTATTAATAGTCAAAGATTTTTGGTTACTTTATTGTATACGTATTTATAGAGTAATATACGTAGGTTATAGAAAGTAATGAAATGCGGCGGAAAATCGATTCCGAGATTTCAATGCGTTCCTTGATATCGAAAATTATTTTTTTTCTTTCTTTCATTTTTTTGAATCGTCCGTCCGTCTGTCTGTCAGTCTCTGAAGAACATATTTTTTACGTTGTTCTATACGTCCGTTCGTCTGTCCGTCTGTGAACAACATTAGCGTCTTAATGATTCATAAGAGTTTTACCAAAATAAGTGTTCCCGAATCTATTTGCACTGGCCACAAATAAAATGTTTGAGCCATTTTCAAAAATGGCTGCCCATTTTTTCTTTAAATTTCTTGTGAGGGTAAAGAGAAGTATGCAAACTTCGAAATTTCATTCTTAAATCTGAATTTTCGAAAATTGAAATTGTTTGAAAGGTTTTCGGCGTCTGTCTGCAACCTCTCCCGCCCCGCACGCTTCGCCCGTGTTCCTCGCAACCCTATCCGGCCAGCCTTGGCGGTTCTGACTTCAACGTCCGCGCTGCTTAACCACCCCATTCTGCTCTATTCCTCTCGCTCATCATCCTTCGCCCATGTCCTCCGCCAGCCCTATTCAGCCTGCCACGGCCGTCTAGCCTACAACTCCTGCCCTTCCAATCAAACCTATTCTACTCTATATGTTCCTATCGCTGATAACGTTTCGTCAGCCTTCCCTGCACGCCCTATTGGTCTACGATGGCTGACATGCACCGTTCATCCAGCATATTCTGCTTGATAACTTCTTCCCTGTTGTCAAGCTTCACCCCATCCCCTCATACCCTATCTGGCACACTCTGACCGTCCTGTAAACTCATTCCGCCCCGACCATCCAGCCCCTTTCGCTCCATCTCTTCCTTCGGATATTAAAGCTTTTGCAAACCGACACTTAAACATAAGCGGAACCGGGTCTTGTCACGTGACGCAGGGAACACCAATCACAACCTCTGTAACAAACATAAGCGTTAACCGGGCCCGGTTCGATAAGCGAAGCTTCATAACGTGCACGAACCGCTTGTGATTGAGTTGCTGGTTATACCTTGTTTCCGGAAGACATTATGGCGGACAAAGCCCCTCTCTTTGTGACCCATTGTGCGTTAAGAGTCAGCAAGCAGTCCGAATACAGCCATTAGGCAGTAATAAATGTATTTTTCAACTCAGAAGCTGTCAATAAAGTGTGTTCAATATTAATTTATTGGTGATTTATTCCATAAAAACGTTATGTGTTATTGTATTTTGATAATTCAATTAAAGTCATGTAATTTACACGTACTATTTTCAGGACAGAAACATTAATATCACATGTGTCATAAAATAGACCTTCCATAAAACGAAAACCTCCCTAAATCGGAATTTTTTTGTGCCCCGATCCGGCTAAGATATATTTTATTGTATTATAATATGAGATACCTGAATTCGAGGCAATCAAAGTGCAGTAATTAATTTTTCACTTTTCAAATAAAAGTAGAAAAAGACACTGCTTCTTGGCTGTTCAAACGTACAACTATATGGAATGCAACTATACAAATGTCTGTTATTCCAGATCTGAAACAGAGGAAGAATATTCGGAGAAAGGACAGCTGTTGAAAGCTTTGACTTACCTTCGTGGGAAGGCAAGATCCGAAATGCGGGATGGTCATGAGGACAGTAACTTGAGGATGCAGCCTGAGAAGCCGCCGCAGCCTCAATAGATGCAACTTCATCCGAGGAGGACACCGAACTCCTAATGGAGCAAGAAGTGGAAACTGTTAATAATGTATCTTCCTCTACTCCCTCGTCCTCCTCAAGTACTCCATCGCGGAAACGCAATGGATTCGAATTTTAAAATTTGTGCATTCTGACCTCATTCAATTCCTTTTATGATACACATTTTTGATTCCATAAGAAAGTCTCTCCAGTTCAGGAAGTAATGGGATGGAGTATTTAACCAAAAAACTGGTCAATGAGAGTGAGGTGGATGAGCGAAAACTAGTATCGCAGGCTACAAGCATTGAAGTTGAGGTAAGGCAGATGGAACTGGACAGGAAGAAGAGAGAACAGGAGGAGAAAAGGAAGAGGCTGGAATTGGACTGCTCTCAAAGAGTGCAGGAAAAAAGAGTGAAGAGCAGAAGGATAATCTAATAACATAAGCTGTTCTAAGAAAAAATTCTAAGAAAAGACGAGTGAACAAATATATTTTTCATATATTAATATTTGGGTTAGTGAATTATTTATCTTTCCCTCTCCTAATCGTACAGCCTTTACATTCCCAATGAATTGAAGGCAGAACATTCTCATTGAATACAACCTGTTGAAATTAATGTTATTTTTGCTTTCAATGCTGTTACAGTGTAAGCATATTTTAGAATATTTTTTCTCTTTAAAATCTTTGTATTGTTAATAAGAGTTTGAAAGCCTTTGTGAAGAGAAAACTGTTCAAAAGCAAAATTTGAGAATACTTTTATTTTGTGTTGTGAGATATGAACTGAATCTGTTTAATTCAATACATGATCTCTAGCCAAGTTTCTAAGTAATTACTAACCAAGTTAGAAAACTGTTGTTGGTTGTAAATGCAACGAAATATTTTACTGCTTTTCCTCATTTAAAACTAACAAAACAAAATCTCACTTTTATATTTTATGCATTTTAATCTTATAAAGTGCATTTAGCACTACCCCTAGATAAACTTTGAAAAAACAATTTGGAGCCTTTTTGAGAAACTCTTCGACGTCTGACGTAGTCGGTAGCGCACTCATCTGGGGCCTTTGTGAGTTTAACTGCCCAGTACAGTTTAACGCGATATCGATAACAAAACATCGGAGTTCAAAATTAAAACATTCCACGTTCCAAAATTAGCCAAAAAACACTGATGTTTCTAAACATTGATTTTTTTAATAAATATGTCTATATTAATCCCAATGTGACAGTAACCGAGATTATTAATTTATAATTAAAATTTAACTGAAAACAAAGTTTAGAAAAACTCTCTAGATGTACGAAATACGATGAAAGACGAAGGAATCGGGGCATCGGGGTCATTCCAGGTGAGGATTCTGCTCGATGAAGGTAGAACAAATTGCGTTCTTTTCGTTTGAGCACATGAACCAACAGTTCTAGCAACCGTCCATATTTCATATTTTAACCTTTACAAAATTGTGATTAAGGAGATTTTGCATCCATAATCAAAAAAACTAAAAACGTAAAAACATCGCAGTTTAAAAAAACATCGGCTTCAATACAGCGATGTTTAAAAGATCGGCTTCAATACAGAACAGTTTAAAACATCTTTATTGCATCCTTAGAAGCGTTCCATGTGAGTGTCATTCAAAAATACACTTAGGTTTCTATTAAAACCAACCTACTCGTAATAAGGAAACTACATTTAAAATATAACTCTTTCGTAAATAATTGGAGAGGTGTCATTTCATCAATTTTCTCTGACTGTTCGCCCCTCTGCCCTAGCTTCAAACGTGTCATCACAGGTTCCCAGGCACTTCAAACATCTCCACTCGACCGCGAAAGACTTCTCCTCTGCCTTCCTTTTTATTCGCCGTTTTTTTCCCGGGGACAGACACGCATTTCGGTGGTGATCGCTGCGAAAACGTCTAAAAACCACGATTTCGTGCTTGTTCCCAGACGAAGTATTGTTTTCGACGCAGTTTTTCCAACTAAACAAACCAGAAATAGTTATCTAAGCCAGGAGCGGATTCAGAGACAAATTTTGGGACGGAAAATTAAAAATGTTTTGGTCGAATATTCCACATTACAGATTTGGTAAAATAACGTAGGCTACATGGAGCTCATGCTGAGATACGATTTTATTCGTTTTAATAATTATCTGAAAAAATTCTGCTTGAAAGTTTCGTGTTATGTTAAAATAAATAGTTAATGAACAATTTTAGGGGAGGATTTCCCTCATTTATCTCCCCGTGGATTCACGCCTTTCTAGGCATATGAGAGCGTAGGCTTCCGCGGTCGGAGTCAGTAACTACTTGGCTGTCCGGGAGAAGCTGTCGTCCAGTCTAAATATGAGCTCCCTCCCCCACAGCCAAGAGGGTACTGTTACCTAAGGACGTTTCATCCTCTCACGTTCTTCCTTTTTTGGATAACATCTTTATTTTGTTTAGTTACCTCTAATGTAACAAGAGCCAAAATAAATATTTTTATGTTAATGATTGTGGATTGTGCCTAAATAAGACCTTCGTCAAAATGGCGTTGCGTTGACGCGCGTCACCTAACACTGATGAGGTCCGCTGCGTTGACTCCTGCCCACACGAGTCACTTAACGCGCGTCGTAGATTA
Organism: Gryllus bimaculatus; assembly: GCA_017312745.1. NCBI lineage: Eukaryota > Metazoa > Arthropoda > Insecta > Orthoptera > Gryllidae > Gryllus > Gryllus bimaculatus. The sequence continues at coordinate 5,874,724 of BOPP01000032.1, forward strand.
ACACTTTATCGTACGCGAACGGCACACGACCGCTCTGGGCAACGTGCGTTGTGGCCGCACCACAAGCAAGACTCGAACTACAATGTAAGTCAAGATAACGCGCGTTTTGTAGCTTTCAATGAGCGACACCCGCCAGGCAACGCACGCTAGCAGCAACGCACGTCGCCAAGAGCATCGACGTGCGTCAGCACAGCGTTAGGTGACACGCGTCAACACAACGTTCGTGTGTCACAGGTCTTACACATTTGCAAACAACCGACTTCTCAAGCCGAGAAATATAAACCGATAGGCTATGTTTAAAGAATGAGAACTGTTTCTTAAATAAAATGAGTGAGTTAAGATACATTCTTGACAAGAAAGCTAATCGATATGCATGTAAGATTGATAAAAAAAGTTATTTACTTTTCTGCTGTGAATTTCTATAATTTTTATGTTCTTTATTTTTAACATATAATTTCAATTCTTTTTTAAAATTGTAAAATAATGTTTGTTAAATTCACGAAGTTATTTCCGTAATGCTGTTTGAATACATAATTCCAAAAGAGATAAGTGAAGAAGACCCTTATCTCGATTGCGGCTTTTAGCATTTACAATTAATATTTATGAGAAATTTCTAACGTAACCGAATACCTGTGAATGTGCACTGCTTTTGTCGTTTTTGAAATATTAGGCTTCTCATTTGCTTTTCGTTTAATAAACTAGTGCCATTCTTAAAAAAAACTGATATGGATGTATTCCCGTGTTTCGCCTACTTTGCTGTTTCGGGGTTACCTACTGCAGCATTTCTTTCAATCGCTTGAACTCTGCTGTCTAATTCGGTTCGTAGAAGGCTAAGTTTTTAATTTCTACATCGTTTTCGACGCATTTAGTTGTGAGAAGAATTTCGAAGCTAGATGTTTAGGAGCGGTATTTTTAAATCTGAATATAAATCAGTGATAGCTGTACTGTAGATGTAGCTGCCCTATGAGCACGTTTTGTTGAACTCTGCTTTTGTTTGTGGTGGTAGGAGTAGAGTCGCGAGTAGGTTACTATTTTGTTAGCAATGCAAAACAATCAAATCTGAAATTCGTTCACCAATGCAAATAATTTTTGTATAACACGGAAGCTAAAAAAGGTCTATTATTTTCTTTCAAATGTTGTTAAATTCGCGCTTTTTAAATTTTATTATTATCGTTATTATTATTTATTTATTTTTGTTATTTTATTTAGTTAACTTATATTCGTCTTACAACTGTTTACAGTTTCAATGTTAGGAAGGAATACTCAACAAAATGTGCGCATATGGTAGTTCTCTCAGTTACGACACTGATTTTTTACTGTTTATGCATAGTTACTTCTGTCATATGTTTTTATTTTAAACAGTCATTCATGTTCAATATAAATCACCGTATCACATTTGAAATGTTTAACTTAATTTAAAATTCCATTCAATTCAAAATTTCGGCATGGACAAAATGGCATAGATCCCATTCGGAACTTAAATTTGAACATGCATCACAGATGATATAGATACCTGATGAAGGGTCGAAAACTCACCCGAAACGTAGTGATTTATATAATGTTATATATTTTTAATTTTAAAACAATTAATGTGATGTAGTGCCTGTTATTGATTTTTTATGATTGTTTAATAGAAAAAAATAGGACAGAAGTTATCATGTACACACTGTATTAAAACAGTCAGAATAATATAAACAGTTTTTACTGTTATTTGACTAAATAAATCAAATTATTATTTATAGTTAGGGGGCAGATTTTGATTGCCTAAAACATAGTCTAAAATGACCGATAAAATGCCCTTAAAATGCTTTAAATATTCCCTAAAAATAAAGAAAAAGCACGTTAAAAAATGTATTAAAACCACTTCAGTTGAACATGTCAAGCTGTTGGATATGTTACTGATGAATCGAGACTTTTTCCTTTTGTTCAAGTTAACTCAGCCTGCAAACGTTTGGTTTGGACTCTTCTTTAAAAGAAAATCTCTCCCTTTATTTATCGAAACATCAGCCGAACTGACAATAGCGCCAATAGGCGTCACATAAACCTTAGAACTAACAACGGCAGACATTACAATATATGAACGAAGATATCGAATATGCTACTCAGCAATTCTGTTGCGAACAATTGTTGCACCTCGTAAATATTGTTTGAAGCAAGTACCATTAAAAATAAGTAATATTAAAATCGATGAAATCAAGAAAAAATGCATTAAAAATGACATGAAATGGTAAAAAATGACTTATTAGTCGAAATCGACGAACAATGCCAAAACGGACATAAAAATGGGTCATTTGGTTTTGTCAGAATATAAATGAATTTCTATACTAAACGGCATCGTTCCAAAGTGAAAAGAAAAAAGACGACATTTCATTAAAATCTATTAAAAATTATGTAAAATGAATCCAGGCGCGCGCACTATACTCTTCCATCAGCAGCATTGCGTTACTGATGTAATCGGGGCTCCTTCCTTTTGTTCAGGTTAACTCAACGTGGAAACGTTTGGTTTTCTCTTTAAAAAAATATCTCCCTTTATTTGTCGCAACATCAGAGGAACTTACAATTGCGCCGATAGGCGTCACAGCCACCTTATATTACATAAAACTAACAACGGCAGACATTACAATATATGAACGAAGAAATCGAATATGCTACTCAGCAATTCTGTGGCGAACAATTGTTGCACCTCGTAAATATTGTTTGAAGCAAGTACCATTAAAAATAAGTAATATTAAAATCGATGAAATCAAGGAAAAATGCATTAAAAATTAGGTAAAATGTAAAAATATGACTTATTAGTAGAAATCGACGAAAAATGCCAAAAAATGACAAACATGGGTCATTTGGATTTTTCATAACATAAAACTAATTTCTGTACTAAACGGCATCGTTCTAAAGTGAAACGAAAAAAGACGACATTTCATTAAAATGTATTAAAAATTATATAAAATGAATCGCGGCACGCGCACTATACTCTTCCATCCGCCCAACATTGCGCGGCCTGGGCCGCATGCTGCATCTGCGGCGGAGCGCAGCATCCACGCCGCTGCCATCTGGCGGAGAGCGCGCGAGGCGAGAGCCGGCCGCAGCGCGCGCCCATTGGCGGAGGGCGGCGCGCCGCCTCCCCTCCCGCTCTATCATCTGAAGGCGTCGGTGGGCGTGACCTCGCTGGCCCGCCATTGGCCTTCCATCTTCAAAATTGTTGAGGAAGCGAGGACGCTCGTAATGGGAACCCGCCTCGGCATGCCACGAGCGAAGCGCTTCGAAATCACTTTGATTGAACGCGCTACAAGTAAGAAAATTTGTTCGTGTGTTGGTGTAAGGCATTGAGCCGGATTTACACGACCATTTGTTCATCATTTTTTGTCAGCACAGAAAGGTCTGGACAGACTAGACTGGATGTCATTTGTACGAAACAATGACGTATCTTCATTTTTCTGTACAGATTTCATCCAGTTTAACTACCGCGCTCCTGCCGTCACTTTTCGTAACATTCTCTGGTTTACTATGCGTGTGATGCTATTTGTTCATTTTGTACAGTTCCGAGAACGTTTTGATGTGTAGAATTGCAATGTGAAGTGATTATGTAATGAGAAATAAAATATGTACTGTGTTCTGATGTCTAGTTCCATGCTCAGTCCTAATATATAACCTAACTTAGTTTGTTACCATAGATACTATTCAACTCAGCACTTTTTGCGGCGTCTAAAGGAAGTATTTTCATCACGATTTCGTGCAGAAAACAAAGTGACTGTGAAAAACGTTCCATTTAGTTCATCCAGTTTCGATGTGGAAACAGTAAAGTCCCTTTTTTAATCATATTCTGTACTGAAAAAGTATAAAATAAGCATGTAAAAGGGGTTTTAGTTAAAATTGTAAATGTTATCGCCCCCTATTTTCTTGATTTATATTTGATCCTGTATTTCAATAGATTAGCTAGCTTTGTAAATAGTATAACTTAGTATCGTAAATTTACACCATTGTATGTTAGTTTATTGTCATTTTCATTAGTTCATTATTTTCTATTCTGTAATTTATATTAGATGTCCACTAGCGATTCTCTGTCCAACTGGGAGAATAACCTACTAACTTGTAGAATTGTTAACCCCCTGATGTAGGTTACCCACAATAGCGAAGGATAGGGGCAGTGCCGAGGTTCATCCAACCGTCACCCTCCCCAGCCGCTTGGAAGCCACTTGTATTAGAGATTTAAAATGAAACAACAGTACACCAGCACAGTGGTGAGTTTCAAGTCGATCACTCTAGTTACACATTCCACTGGACTCAGAGCTACGTTTTCTTTGTTACGTTTTATAGTGTCTAACAACTGATTATTATATAGAATACAACAGACAGAGAACTGATTATATCGATCTTAATTTCAAATCAATCTTTTCCGAATACTTTCAGCTAAATAACCAGTAGGGCATACATGCTTTTCAGTTTTTACATGAGAGTGTTTAGCAAAGGTTCTGAAATGAATAAAATTATTGCTAATGACACTCTAAGATGCCATAATTAAAAGTTCATTCTAAATACTGATAAAGTACAAATATCTTGTTCTATTTTACTTCTTTCCATAAATGTTCATATTTAAATCAAGTAAATGAATAGTCAAATCTTCCAAAAAACTGTTGAAATCATTTTATGTTGAAATTATTACAAATATCCCTATCTGCAAAACATTTTATTTTATTTCGTGAATTATAAAATATTAATCAGAATTTCTCTCCTCCTGACTTATCTTCCATTAGTATTATACATCTCAGTACTCACTTATACTATCAAGAAATTCCTAACACCATGTAATTCAAGCTGAAGGCCAGGATACAAAAAGACAACATTGAAGGTAGGGAATAGATTTTCCATTTTAAGTGGAAATGCAAGTTTTTGTGATTCATGATGCAATTGCATTTCATAATATTCGTTGAAAAAGTCATCTTCTCACTCCAACCAGTCACGTAAATCGTTGACAACAATATCTCATGAAACTTTTGAATGCCGAAGTCACAAGAATGATTATACTTAGATTAGAATTGGAAGAGGAGAATTGTAGTTACCTAACTACAGGTGCTACAACGGTTCATAACATACTTTCTAGCATTATTTGCAAGTTTTCAAATGCCCAAAATTCAAAGAGTTCAAGGAAAATGAGACTTGCCATATTTTTAAGAGTCATTTACTCTATCAGAGGAGATTTATTAAGAAAACATTTGGAGCCGTTTTTGCGAAACATATTTTTTATAAATTGCCTCTACTTCAAAAATAACGCAAAGACTACAACAATTTTTGCACTGTACATAAATCTTTAAAAAAATAATGTATAATGCAACATTTGTTGCATTGTACATGATGTTTTTTAAAGATATATTTTTTAATAATTTTACCAAAGAAAAATTTCTTAAAGCAATATTGTACTTTTGCAACGTTAATATTGTGCAAATTTCGATAATTTTCGCCAAAAATATGACCTGCACCATTTTATAAGCGCAGTTTGCTGTAACCTAGGACATTTTTCTTAATTCAGGCGTTTCTTGGGTAACTAATTGATAAAAAATTGCCCAAAATGGTAAAAAACTAAGAAGCACCTCATTGACATCCTGGTGCATTTTTAATTACAAATCTCACCGAGATCTCAATATGCCATTAGTGTGAGAAAAAATCTTGAAATATCTCCTAATCAGCTGGAAAAATGTATCATAACCATTTTGCTCTAAACCGTGTCGACAATACCAGACAATTAAGATTCTTTCCCAATACAACACCGTCCCCACAGCTCTTAACGCTTTCGGGTTTCATACACAACCAAACCTATTTTATTATACTCTATTATTGTTCTAATGATTTCTGCATTTTTTATAATTCTGGTAAATATTCCCCGACAACTGATGGGTGACTATTCAAGAGTCATTGCTAACTTGTCACCGTAAATAATTGTATTGCAAACAACTTTACTTTTGTACTGATTGAATTTTTTTCAACTGCTTTCAATGTTCGATATTAACTCTTGTTAACTCTTTTCACTGGATATGTCAGCAAAAATGTATTTTTGATACATAAGTAGTAACTTTGTTAAATCTGCGTATATGATTACACCGTTCATTTACTTTCGTAGTATTGAGTAATGTAGTAGGTAAGAAATATTTCGAAAATGGAATACTAATATTTATATTATTAACAAATTCTGCCATAGAACGTTATTCATAATGATATTTCTGCAAAGTTGTAAGTTTTTGGTAAGTAATTCACTTTGTAAATTGATTTGTATTCACTTTGTAAAATAATTTAAATAATAGTTATTTTTGGAACGAGTCCTCTAAATTAGTATTTAAGGACTAATCTCCGGCTATCGGTCGGAGCGGTAGAAAAGTGTTTTTCTTTCGAAAAATAGTCGTTTTTTTGGCGCACAATGACACTACTTTCTCTTCTTAGGTAGTAACGCGAGAGTGAAACATGCTTATCTACTTTTTTTTAATTCTTAAAGTTATACATTGAAATGTGTTTCTTTAATTGAATGATGTATCTTTTCCTCTATTCTCACAATGGGTTGAATGGATGGAGCAAAAAATAATATTTGTGCAGGCTGGTATTTAAACCTCGAAGTTGCAGGTTAAATTGTGCGCTCGCGACGTAGCGGATCTTTACGGATTTCTTAGCATTTTTTAGTTTGCTATGGTATCATTCGCAATGTTCTTTTGATACTCTTTTTCCACACTTTTAATTCGAAATTACGTGAAAACTTCGTATACTTTCGAAAAGTGTGCACGAAATGATTTAAAAAATCGTGCTCACTCAATTTGAGTAAAAAATTAAGGAAAAGAATATTGGTAGCGTTTATGAGAAAATCTTGTAATTATATTAGAATCAGCATGAGAAGAAAGAGAACAAGTAAGATATGTAATTTTAAAAAAAGTATTTAATTTTGGAAAGTTGTTCTCTAACATAAGGTAAATTGTACTGTGAAGAAAGGTATCATGTCATAACAGTGTTTAGGCTATCGTAGTGAATTCTCACACAAAAAATGGACAGGATAATGTAACATGTGTGAGTATTATTTAATGATTCCTTCCTCTTGAAAAGTTGTAAGAAATGGCTTGTTCCCTTTCTTCTCCACACGATTCATTTTTATGAGTCTGTTTCTCCCTTAACTGTGGTACATTTATAAGATTGGAATGACCTTAACAACGTGGTTTCGAATTTTGGTTCATAAAGACTGCGTTTAAGATTATTTTGGACTGTAGCTTCACACACAAGTCAAGATTAAGACATTTTTGCGTTGTGTGAAATATATGATTAAAGTTGGTGTAGGGGACAAAGAGGTGCATGCTGTTTGAATCCGTAAATCGGTATGTCTGTAGAGGTGGATGGAAGAAATAATGAATACGTCTCAACAGTCAGATTATAAGTTTTTGAGGTGAAACTTGGTAATTACCTAGGAGTAATCTAGTTTTGCCGTTGTGGATATCAAGATCTATTAATTTTTGGGGGTACTTTACATGACGCTTTTGTGCCCTTTACAAACTTTTCTTCTTGAAAATGGCTACAATTTTTTAGTTTAACTTTTTTGCTCAAAAAGGGAGTTGCAAATAACGTATAGCTTCTATTGTAATTAATATCTTCAATATTGCAAATGTTCAAAATTGTTTTAGAACATGTGCTATCGTATGTGCTATTTAGTACAACCAGAGATCTGTGTTGTAACACTATTTATAGCTCAATTTCAAATCTTTGTATGACGTCGAACATTTTTTGGAAAAGAATGTTTGCAGTTGTTGATTTCAGTTGTTGAGAATTACTACTAGTTTTAATTTGTCTTCATTTCATTCAAAATTACGCCAAAACGACGTATATTTTCCAAAAATTGTATCCAACTTTGTACAAAATTTAAAAGATCCATTTAAGAACAACAATTATTATTATAATTACTACTATTATTAACAATACAAGAGGGGAGAGATGTAATAGAAAGCACCTTGCACTCTGTAGCACTCAAAGATTATCTTTTCTATATTAATACATTATTAAACCTGTTTTAGAGCAATAACCTATCGACGACGTGGACGAGAGAACATCTATAGAGAAATTCGCACGAAATGATCAATTAAGTGGAATGATTTCAGTTTGGGAGGATGTAGAGATATCTTATAATTTGTAAGGGCTGACTATCTAACAAGATGTTGACCGCCTATAATTAGAGAAATGTTACTTGTGTTGAAGAAACTGGAAGATCGTGATGTTAAAATTATTTAATGTGTATAATAATGTCTTTTGGAAATCATACATTGGCAACATTCTTGATCAAAATAAACGTCTTTTGAAGCTTTCTTGAGGACGCATCAAATCAAAGAATGGAAAAATTATTACCTACGGTATAACCTCGTATAAGAAGACGATTTGATATCGCCTTAGGATGCACTGAATACGCCGCTTTTATTGGAACTCGCGGAGTCCATTGTAAAGGGCAGGCAGAACATGACTGTGTCGTAAAGCAATTACAGCAATCGATGGGTCCGAGAAAAGCCGGCCTGCCGTGGATCAGAGGCCGCGCCTCAATTCATTAGGCCCTTTCCTGCAGCGAGACAGAGCGCGCCCTATTGTCGCAGGCTGCCTTCGCGGGAATCGCACGCCCCCTTCGTGCGCACGGCAGACTAATAAAGGTTTACTCTGCCACACAAAACCTCCTCGCGCGCCTGAATTATGTGAGATGATAAAAGAAATTGCCAACTACCCTTACGTGTAATTGACTACTAATTCCAGGCAATTTTCACCCTCATGAATGCCTAATCCAGCGCTCTAAATATAGGTCCGTTTGTATCAAGTGTTGCTTGCGTGTCCGGATGATTAATTTTGCCGCCGAGGGGGGCTCTGCCGACGAGAGGAGCGCTTTATTGGGGCCGATGATAGTAATACTTTGTGTGGGTCCGAAAACAAACGACTTATATTCAGCCGTGACACCCGCGTCGAGAGATGC
>BOPP01000032.1:5884050-5917282 GCA_017312745.1 Gryllus bimaculatus
AGTTGCGGGCGAAAGTTTCTTCTTTTTTTTTTCGTTCCGTTACCAGTTCAAAGATCGCGTATACTCTGTTATCTTCGGGAGATGGAAAAAGGGCGGCGGGTATTATGCCGAAGAGAGCTAACGTTTCAAGGCGTCAAAGCCCTCACAAAGGCGCAATGATACATATTACGCGGCGCCGTCAGCGTGGACGCGAAAGGAGGTAATCGCGCGCCCCGAAGAGTCTCTTCAGACCTTCCTTCATCCTGTTTCTCCCTCCAGAATGACGCCCCTGATCTAAGTGGAGAGTAATTGCGTTTTCTTAATAGACTTTACACCATATTCTTTGATTAACAACAGTAATTTGTTGCCTGTAGAAACGATGGATGTGCATGGTCATGACTGATCAACTTGATTATAATTGAGAATTGCAAACGAGTTACACCACAAATAAGGATGAAACTTTGAGACAGCGATTTTCTTTTTTGAAATGAATTTTAATTATTCAAATTAATGTTGTCATATTTTAAAATAAATTACCCGATAATGCTTTGGAAGTTAAAATGTTCCACACACCATTAACAAAATTTTAGTTGACCCGTAGATTTAGATTTTACCAGTGCTCATAAATCTTTGGATAAATGTGTTCCTTTTGTCCCACTTGTCCTTTTCGTCCCCTTTTCTCATGTGCCATTGGATCCCCCTTTTCATTTGTCCCCTTGGCTCATTTTGTCAATTTGTCCTGACGTCCATCTTGCCCTATTTGTCCCATTTTTGATCCATTTCTCCCAGCTTCTCATTTGTACAATTTTCCCTTTGTCCAATTGTTCCCTTGCCCCCTTTGTCCCCCTATTCCATTGGTCCCCAGTCCCATTAGTTCCATTTTGTTTTCTAATCCCATGGGTTCCCCTGTCCCGTTTGTCCCATCGTTTCATTTTGTCCCTTTGTCATATTTTATCCTCTTGTCCCATTTGTCTCTTTTCTTCTTTTGTCTTATCTTGTTCTCTTTTCTTGCCTTTTCCAATTTTGTCTCGAATGTCCCGTTATTCCCCTTCCCCTCTTTGTCCTCCATTCTACGCTTTGCCTAATTTGTCCCACTTGTCCCCCTATGATAAAGGTAATATATTCGACTTCAAAAACTTGACTCTTGAACGTAAAATTTAAGTCACAGTAAACGTATTACTTCAAGAACGCATTTATTACAAAATGAAGTGTCATAAGTGTCTCTATTAAGTGTAAGTTTGTTTTTACTACTTATCAATGATATAGGAAGATCAAAGACTTTTTATCGCCCGCCATATCCAGAAAATAAGCAAATGATGTCACCATTTTGTGCGAAATTTAACTTGTTTCATCAACTCTTTTATAATAATTTCCCCCTACGTCACATTCAGTTTTTAATGTTTTTTTGACTGAATAAATCTAAATCTAAAACTCAGTCAATTATGCAAATCGTCGGGAATCACGTCTTTGACTGTTTCTCAAGGTTCCGCTGCAAATTTTCGACAAAAAAGTCTGAATATATGATATTTTCCAAGTCGAACATCAAAACTACAAGTCGGCTCGCAGCCCCTGAGGTTTGTTAAGAACATGAGGAATGTGGGACTGCAATTCGTCTCCAAATTAACATGGAAAACGCATTCATTGAACATTATGGCTGAATGCAAGAAAATACTGAATATACGTAAATATCTCCCCAACAACAACTGGGGAGCAGATAAAAGCATCCTACTACTCACATATAATGCGTTAGTTGGAGCAAAAATTGAAAGAACTTCGAAAAATCGACATTATTCATAACAAAGGGTTAAGAATTAACCCTGGTTGCTACCACATCCCCCCAATTAGTAGCATACACATTGAAGCTCACAAGCCTATACTATCTCCCTTAAGCTAGTACATATCAAGTATGAAGAATGCTATAAAACAGCCTCATTCTCTAACCCTATAATGTACGACTGTATCAACCTATATAGCGGTCATCAGAAAAACAAACCATTCTATTGGAGAAGAAAAAGCAAATGCTCGCCAACTTCAATGTTAAAATCATCAGAGCTGAGAAACAAGCCACTGCAAGTGGCATATAAATGATGGTACTTCAGAACGGCACAGACTTTCTCATACTAATAGATGGACGTTTTGAAAAAAAACATTTCGGGGTATTACGGGGACCTCTAAACATGCATTTCCTTTTAATTATTTTGGGCTAAAAAACACTCAGTTTTAACTGTCGAATTTGTATTGATGCGACATCTTTATAATATTGAGTTTTGGCAACTTATTCTACGATTTGTAAACATGACTGAGACATGTTATATGGACGAAAATTGCGGAATACACCGAAGAGACAAAAAACTCGTACAGCCATGTGTATTGACATAAAGAGATTTGGAACCAATCTTAATACGGCGTTCTGGTCGGCAACGACTATATAAGTCAACCAGAGACTGACACAGTTGTTAGATCGGTTACTGCTCTTACAATGGCACGGTTTCACGATTTAAGTGAGTTTGAATTTGTTGTTACAGTCGGCTCAAGGGAAATGGAGCATAGCATCTCCAAGGCCGCGATGAAATTTGTATTTTCCCATACGACCATTTCACGACTGTACCATAAATAACGGGAATCCGGTAAAAACATCAAACTTCAGCAAAAATACCGTGAAGGACGGGACTTACAACGACTGAGGAGAATCATTGCACGTGACAGAAGTGCAACCCTTCCGCCAATTGCTGCAGATTTCAATCTGGGCCATCAACTATTGTCAGCGTGCGAACCGTTCAACGAGACATTATCGATATGGATTTTCGAAACCGAAGGCCCACTCGTGTACCCTGCATGTCAAAAGGGTGTTCAAGCTCGTGGAGGCTCTGTGATGGTACGAGGAGTGTGTAGTTGGGGTGATATGGGCCCCTGATACGCGTAAATACGACTCTGACATGTGACACGTACGTAAGCGTCTTGTCTGATCACCTGCACACACTCATGCCTATTGTGCATCCCGACGAAGTTGGGTAATTCCAGCAGGACAATGCGACAGTCCACATGTCTGCAATTGCTAGAGAGTGGCTCCAGGAACTCACTTCTGAATTTAAACACTTCCACTGGCCACCAAAATCCCAAGAGATGAACATTATTGAGCATATCTGGAATGCCTTGAAACATGCTGTTCAGAAGAAACCTCCACCTCCTCGTACTCTCACAAGTTTTATGGACAATCCTGCAGAATGGTGTCAACTACCTCTAGCACAACTTCAGACATTATTCGAATACATGCCAAGGCGTGTTACGGCTCTTGTGTGTGCTGGCGGGGGCCCTACACGATATTAGGCAGGTGTACCATATTTTTGACTCTTCAGCGTATTACGTTACCTTTACTAAAAGCGAGAAAGTAGTACTGTTTTAGCACCATCAGTTTCCCTTATGCGCCAACTTCCACGCAGTTGTACCCCACGCCCCGTCTGGAATCCCATCCATCCCTTCATCTATTCTAGAATCTATAAGAGACTGTTAGGAAGGGCGTCCTCCATTCCCTCATCATACCCTCTCCCCCCTCTGATTCGCCAGGCGGGGATTCTACCTTTCGAAACCCGCTGTGGTAATAACGGCCGTTTTTAGCGAGTTTTTCGGTTATCGCTTAGATGTTGATATGATCCTTGGATCCTTAGAGGAATGATGGTTAATGTCAGGATGGTGTAGGGAATAGAACATTCTATTGGAATGCAAATTGGCAAGTCAAACGGAATTAACTCGAGAAAACCTGTCGTCAACCCGCTTTGTCTACTGTAAATTACATTTGTCACCGCTTAGTATCCAACCCGGGGACCACCAGTAGGAGGCGTGCAGTCAGACCACTACATCACCGGCCTCCCCTGATTGCAATAGGGGTAATAATTAATCACACACTAGTACTTACTTAGTAAGACGAGAAAATAAATACTAAAATGGCTCACGAAAGACAGGAAGTTAGTTTGTCCAATACTTTACGCTTTTAAAGCTGCTTCAAATCATGAATTAATATATTCGTCATGCATAAAGGAACTTAATATAATCCATTATTGAACATATTATCACATCAAATTTATAGTTGTTTGAATTAGATTTTAAGAAGTGTGAAAAACATTTTTAAATAAAATAGTAAGTGATTAAAGGCTCTCTATTCCTGCGGAAGGTTACATAAGAAAGAGCGAGTCGCTTTAAATTGACTGATTAGTGATTACGGACGTGCCAGTTGCTATGATCATTAGCACCGTAAGATTAGTGCATGTTTTTCGCTCGATAATTGACGGTGAACTTCACGGTAGAAGGTGAGATCCGACGCCTACCTACCGTCGAGTAGCGATGTTTTCCCAAACCAGGTATCTCCCACTTGTTGGGCAACGCCCCGGTCGGGACAACCTCTAAGCTTCAGACTAGTCTCCAATGTATGGTAGTGTAGTGCATGTTAGTGTATTTGTAAGTAAGGGGTAGGATAGGACAAGGAATGGGAAGGAAAGATCGCGCGGATTCCGGGGCCCTTTTGTTAGAGGACTGCTCCTGAATTTGTCAAGTACTGATCGAAGAAACCACGGAAAACTACTGATCAGAACAGCCACAATTCTCCTCCAGACAGCGGATAGAACTCGATCTAGCTAGTGTCGCCACCGTCGGGTTTCGAACCTAGTTCGGAAGCACCGCAGCGACATCAGTCGATGCCCTGAGCCGCCTCTCCCGGTACAGCGAGTCGCGTGGGAACCCGACGCGAATGTGACAGCGGTGCCAAGGGCGAGCGATCCGAGTGCAGTTTCCTTATGAACAATCCATCACCGCGCTATGAGAGGCTGGGTGGACCGCCTCGCGCCGCGTCCACTTAGGCCACGTGACGCTTGACCGCTTTCAGCTCGAGACAGCCGACCGCTCTGCCACGTCCTTCCTCTGGCCCTGCTCCCCTTCTTCCGCGCTCCTCACGGACCGCTGCACCCCCTTCCTGCTCCTCCTGCGTTTGAAGAGGAATCATTCGCGGGTACCCGGTGGGAATTCTCGATCTCACGTGTCCATAAAAAAAAAAAAAACCATTCCTCCGATCTCAACAGGTACAAAATTCATTTTACGAAATGTGCCTTAATTAAATAACATTGGTCACTCAACTGTATTCACTAGTTACAACTACTAGTTACACATCCACTACCTACAACTACTAAACCATGTTGAAATCTCTAAAAGTTCGAAAATTGCAAAAGTTCAACATATTTTTCGGAGTCTTCCTACAAATAGTACAGTGAAGATAGAGATGTTCCACTAATAAAATCTGTTCGTCAAAATCATATATTGGATAAATAATTGAAATGAATTAATGCCTTATTTTACGTGGTGGTACCCAGGCCCGCTCTTCCGTTTGACCACGCAAATTTCTCTACTCACTAGCGGCGAGAGGAGGTATTTCTTGGGCGACGAAACAGGCGATTTGAATTTAGCTCAGAGACGTCATTTATGCTTGAGGACCTTTTATATGCAAGTAAATCTACTAACATGAGACAACCGGATTTACTTCCCCTCCGAAGGAAGGCGTACAAAAGATTTTTTCGCACTTAAAAATCTACGGCAGCGGTTGGCTTTTCATCTTACTATATGAGGTAAATTGTTTCCACCACGTTGTGTGTCCTGTGGGACCTTTATACTGAACAATCGATTCACGGCAAAATGCCTGTCTGTCAGTATGTGGTCAACTCGAGAGCCTAAACACTTGACGATTATTTACAAAACAGATAGTGCATGATCGGTCTGACCGAATTCGAGGCCATTTGAGTTTGGCACGGATATTTTTATTTTGACGGCTAATTTACAAACATTTTTCAAAATTGTCTAAAAAAATGGTTCCAAATTTTACCATTCAATTCTGTTCTCGGATATCTTAAATGAAGCTTAAAGGAATGGCGCAATTCACATTTTCGTTGGATTTCAATTTAGGGATGTCAACGAAAATGAAACTCATTCAATTTTGTTTACTCTATTCGAGGACAAAGTTTGATCAAGAAATAGGGGGCCAGTTTAAAGAGAATTTTGACAATACTGACGTGTTATATAGAGTACCCTCCAAAATCAAGATATACGTTTCAAATTCGCTGGGCCTGGGATCCCTTCAGATCGATTGGGGAACATCAACGTTGGAGAAAATCGCCCGCACGATATAGTATAAGCTAGGGTTAACCACGGTCGGAGAGACACACAACGACTTATCTTTATTCGTTTTTTTCCTCTCCCATCGTTTTCGTCAGGTCCCACGAAACATGGATTCTGACTAATCAACGTGTTTAAGAAAGCAATGTGCTACATAGTGTAGGAACAAGATGTATTCACGTTTCCGTTACCAAACTCGTCAATAGTTTTTCTCACAGTTTCACAATTCTGCATAAGCAGTTGACCATAAAGTTTAATTTTCTTTTATACGAGTGGTTAGTGAGAAGACACTGAGTTAACTTCGTATTTCAGTGTTTCTTATTCTGTCGAGTCTAGTGCAGCCTTTAACAGATCTCAGAAAGCTCATATCAGCTGCCTGTACTCTTGACATATCTCTCTTATGAGTAACCCATGTTTCTGAACCCTAGAGAAGTGCTGGTACTGCCATTATTTTGTAGAATTTTATTTGAGTTTATTTTCTTGTTCTATTTTTTAGGTATTTTTAATACCCCCACAAATGCTTTGAAATTTAGGTAATTTATTTTCTATATCTTCATCCCAGTCATAAGAAATAATAAAATCTAAGTAATTAGATGTTTTTACTTGTTCCAGAACGTGTCCACCCACGACGATCTTAATTCAGACAGGATATTTCTCATCGTCTGGACGGATTGATAATTTCAACAGCAAAATTAAATTATATAATATGAATCTATAAAAATGAATCGATGTGATGCAGAATAGAAGCTTCCAAATGTACAGTTTTCTTTAATAAGCCACCTGGTAATGCACCAAGAAAATGGACATTATAACTCATTCGGGTTCGAATAAGGTTCTGCTACATGCCGGGTAGTGGCTACATCCTGAAAGAAGAGTTGCGATCACATTTTTTCAATTTTAATTATTAACAGATTATTTTGTACAAACTACGACTCAGGATAAAAGAACCAGACACTTATTTTCAAAATATGATTTTTTGAAACAGTTTAAAATGTCGGCCACTTTACTGATGTTCATGCTCTAAAAGTACGATGGGAACGACCAGTAAATTGTAAGAATAAAACTATTTCTACATTTCATATTCCAGAAAATTCATATTTTTGCCCGAGTCATCGATCTGTCCGCAAGATAACTGTATCACATGGCAGGTGTTGTGCGTCACTACCAGCAATATCGTCTGCAGTGTCTCGAGCAGGTCTTTTCCGGCCATAGCACTTCCCATTTTCACCGCTCGCTCCGCTCGGCTCACCTTCTATCTTTCTCGGCCGTCCCTTCCTCCGGACTGTCGCCGCCGACAGCGCCGACCCGGGCCCAATCGCTACGCCCGCGACGCCCAACGCGCAACGCCCGTTGATTAATGGTGCCGATGGGAGGACGGCTCTGAATAATTTAAGTTTCCCATTTTCCGCCCGTTCTTTGGTGCGCGGCGCGACCGAGCGGCAGGGCGCCGGCCGCGCCGCCACCCCCCTCCCCTACCACCCTCGCACGCACAACCCACCCTCCCGTCGCTCCCACTGGAACGTGAATATTAGGAGCGCTTCTTTAAATCTTATTTCCAGCATGCATGAAAAGCTCACGGGCGAGAGCGGCTTATGGACGGGCATCGCACGACAGATAACTCAGCCCCCGTTTCTCACCCCGCGCCCCCCCGTTTGGGCCGAGGCTGCGCCTGAATGACGCCTTAGATTTTGGGCGGCAACAAGGAACGGGGCACGGCGCGAGGAAGTATCTATCCGTTGCCGGGGAACAAACAGTGCTGAAAATCTCGTATCGATCGAGATTCGAATATTACTCGCTTTTTAGCTACTTTGAGTTCAACAGAAACACTCTGTCCGCGTATATTTTATGATTATTATTATTATTATTATTATTATTATTATTATTATTATTATTATTATTATTATTATTATTATTTCACAAACTTGCACAGTTGTAATTTTAATAATTTTGTGAAAATTAGCAATTTCCATCTACCATTTCAACCCCATAGCTACTTACCAGAAGTAATGTTACAAATATTGTTAAAACTCTCTTACTATACAATAATAGTAATTATAATAATAATACGTATTATTATTATAATTATTATTATAATATTATTATTATTTAATGCATCAACTCATTTATTAATCGTCGGTTGTATAGGAAACGTACTTAGGTAGGTTTGCAACATGCTTTCTTAAAAGCGCATTTGGTACATTAGCCCTGCTTAAATCAGTGTTGTTCAAATCCCTGAACTACTTACGCTAAATTTCCAAAGTGCCACAACATGTTGGAGGACAAACGCGAAAGAAAAGAACTTCGCAACGCATTCCAACCTGACAGTTTGGAACGAATCTGATAGTCGTAGTCCTAGAACGAAACGCTTTTAAAACTTGAAACTATAAATTATCACATGGCTGCCTCCGACGTATCATAGATACTGCTGAAACTACAGAAACTTCATAATGTGTGCGCCGTTCCATTCAATAAATCTCCCTAGGTGATGATACTACATCACAGAAGATTTGCAAATTTAATGTTCAGACTCCTTCGCACTGACTCCACAACACCAATATTACAATGAAAACTATCTCGATTTTCTTGTTCCACATACGGCTGTCTCAATCGCCATGTCAATACAATTCAACATTTCCTCCGTCTCTCTGGTGATTAGGTTTTCATTCCAGCGTGGGCATTGAATTGGAGGTGGGGGCGGGTGAAGTTTTTCCCACCACCGAAATGTTTCAAATAAGTAATATAATATTGCAAGTTCTGCTCTACTACTACTACTTCAGTAATCACTTGAAAAAATCAAACAAATTCAAAGGAAGCGCCTGCTTTGCATAACTGTATTTCGATAGACTTAATTCTACACACACACACACACAAACACTAACAAACATGAATAAATCCCCATTGTTACAGTATTTGCAGCACATTATTTACACTAGCAAGAATAATTTATTATAAGCTTGTCTCGATTGCAACAAATGCATTTGAATAAATAAACCACAATCAGCAATAAAACATTTTTTAATTGATTAATTAGTGATTTTGGGGGCGTCATCTGCAAAGGTCTTTAGTTCCGTTAAGTATAGTGCATGTTTTTCTCGGGGGTGGCAGTGATCTTCCCCCACTGGATACTGAGATCCGGCGCCAACCTACTGTGGGCTAATGGGGTTTTCCTCAACCAGATATCCCCCACCAGATAGGCAACACCAGATTTGCCAGAGATAGCGTCGTAAAAAAGGTGCTAATAATTTTATCTCTTCTAACTTACTGGTCATTCAGTTCAATACTAGGAATTCAATTTTCGAGCATCAATACAGAGACTCAATTTTAATTCCTCTACTTGTAGAGCACAACTGGATTTATGTAAAGTTCTATCGTTTCCTACGACGCCATTTTAGCACATTGTCAATATCAACTTGTCTAATCCAATCACATAATATAAGCCTCCGGGATAGTGAAGTACGGTGTCCTTTAAATCAGGGTATTCGACCTGTTAAACACCAGCGCATGATGGGTTGTCTACAAATCAGGGGCAAATAATTCTCCGGTCGAGCGCTGGCAACCTTTTACGCCCACACCATTCACTGTGTACTGTCACCTCCCAAATATAAGTAAGTAGTACTCCAGATTAGTGAGCAGTTATCTAATACTATTAGATATAGAAATTGCACCTTCTGTCCAACTAAAACTTCAGTGATTATTCCAAAACAAAATCTCTGCACTGATTTTACACGACTTCCTTGGCCTTTTTCTCTCACCTTCGGTTTATAACCATAAAAATACTGCTCGAATACGAATAAAGCAGCCACGGTATTTACGCGATCAACAGTCGTGAGACCTCAATACTGTGAACATGAGAAATCAAAGAGATCTGACTTAATGTCGAGAATAGAGTTACAGATTTGACTTCATAGCGCGAAAATACTTCAGAAAACACCTTTGTCGTCTCTGGTCCAAAATGTACTTAAATTTATAAACATGTGTTATGAATGTAGCTTGACAATTACATGTATAGCTGCATCACGAAAAATTGTAAGACAGGAGTCAAGTGTGTTACCTAATTTACAATTGAATCGTTTACTTCAGAAACCCGGCAAACGCATAATTCCTCATTTCGAGAAAACTGAGAAAAAGTGACCCAATGTTTCTTATTTCAAAATATATTTATTTATGAAAATAGTTGATAAATAAATATTTTTCACATAAATGTGCACAAAATGATGTGTATTCTCTTGGAACCATAATCTGCAGCTAATGCGTGTTTTGGATTTTGTATTTTGACGGGTTTCTGAAATAAACGATTCAATTGATAAAAGCGATTCACGTGCTCGACCTATTATTGCGATCACGACCGCGACCTATTATTATTATTATTATTATTATTATTATTATCATAATCATTCCTCTAATTTACGACTAAATGTTATAAGAGGATTGAATATAAAATCTACACCGGGTTGCAACCAAATTCCTAAGAATCAAATCTAAGGCCTTCCGGTGCCTCCACAACCCTTTGCGAACAATGTCTGCTGTTCCTAAAAAGCAATGTTTTGCACTTTCCCGTCTTTGGAATGGTCTGAGAGTTTAGTCTAGTTCTTACACAATTTTTGCGCAAGAAATCCCAGAGGCCTGAAGGACGACCTGTACTTTTACACACCACGTTCGGCTGATCTCGATTTCCAAACTCTCGTATTTAAGGCCTTTCTCTGCCTCTTTGGTTCGCGCGACATAGCATTACAGACGACTCTGGTTATAGTGAACTCGGATGTAGTGAACTCTTGGTTACAGTGAACTGAACTCACTGGCCCCAATTCAATTACATTGCAAATAAGCATAAGAAGATTCTGTTGTAGTGAACCTGAACCTCAGCTATCATAAACGTAGGAAATAGTTCTTGAACATTAAATTCCCTCCTGAATAACAATTTATCGCCTCAGTGTCAGAAATTCCAACTCTAGGCAGTTTGAAAAACGTATCATCAGCCAGAGTTCATAATCGAAGAAGTCTCCCCTGAGGTGAAGGTAACGGACCGGAAATGGGAACCGTACTGATGACCTTATGCCACTCAGTTTCACTGCGAAAAGAAAGGCCGTGTCCTGAGTAGACTACAACTGTTAACACAAGTATGTGTTACTCGAAATACCGCGGAACAAAGCGCGTAGACGTCTACGTAGGTGGCAGGAAGCGCGCGACTATCACAGCCGTGCCGAGCCGAAAAGCGATCATTGTCATTAGGCGCTTGCGCCATCTCGTTACCGACAGCATCTCGTATGCTATTAGGCGAGTAGAAGGTCCTTCGGAAAGTGGGTGGTATTCCAACAGTACAAGTGGCATTGAAGGATGTCAAGATTGCATTACGATGTTTCAACACAGAGAACAATACAGAATCAAGTATGGAGAGAACACCAACTCTTGAAAAGAATCTAGAGAAATTTACTGATTAATAATGAATGAAGCAAACAATTGAAAATAATTGATTTTTAAGGACAAATATAGATATTGAAATTTGTAATTATTGCGGTTAATGTATTTTGTAGTATCTCAATATTAATAAAATCAATCGTTCTACAGAAATTCTATTTAATTTTGACAACATCGGATATAGTGAACCTCTAATAAATTGAACCAAAACGTTAGTCCCCAGAAGTTCACTATAACCGAAGTCGAAGTAGACACGTTCTTTCTCTACGTTTCTGATAATAATATCCTATTTGTTTGCTGATATCGTGGGATACGTTTGAATTTGTTGATCGAACAATACTGTATACACTTCAAAAATCTTCACTGCTTTAGGTAAGTACTCGTGCCACTTGGAGAACGTATTTGGGACTTCGAGGTCGTTACAGATCTGCCAGTGGAGGAAACTACACACCCTATCGTGTCTTTTCAAGTAATCGGTCTTTGCTAAAATTAGACAAACAGAGACGATAAGATCAATTGTTTATAATGATATATACTTCCTCGCTTGTGAGATTAGTAATTCGTTACGTTACAATTTGTGCCTTTTATTTATTGAACAAATCAGTAGTATTTCTTTTGTATGACCTACTTTTGCTTTATGAATTTTGTATATGTTTACTTTAGTATATGTATACTTTTCCTAGAACAATTTTGTAAGTTTCAGGTATCATAATTATTTTCCTCATAACAGTGATTATAATTCATCCTTAAAATTATAATTTAAAATTACATTAGTAAATTTAAAATTTCGTAAGTTAACAGATTTTTATGCCGAGAATATCCATCAGGGAACTAGTTGAAACTGTTATTAGACGCATATCTAATTACTATTACTATTCAGAAGCAGAATAATAATTGTAGTTAAATAAAACAATTGATAATGGTAATGAAGTAACTTACAAATATAAATCATTCTTGTAAGACTACAAATTTTCACTTTCACACATCAAGAAATTGATTGCAGAATCAAATAATCCGTTATTCCAGAGAGACAATGAATGGGTCCCCACAATTTTAAAATTTATAGAACCGCGCATCCAGCCTCTTTGTGCAACAATGAAACCACGAATTCAGACCCCTCATCGGAAATTTACGAGAGGGGTTTATGATTCTGAAAGACAGCGTTCATCTCCCTGTGAATGTTCTTTTCCCCCAGAATGAATCATTTCGCTCCTGGGAGCGCCGTTTTGAAAGCAATGCACCTCGCAATGAAATATATTTTCGAAACTTCAATGATTGGTTCCAAATATATCGAGGTATATTGAATTTCAAATGACACTGCAGAGAACTCGAAAAGAGCACGAAAAGATGAAGATAAATTGAGTTTATTTAATGATGGACTTCGGCCCCCACTGCACATACAAAGTCGAGGATAAAGCATCGCCCGAAAATTACATTGCAGCGTTCGAAGTAAGTTGTCCGGATTGGAGGACGTCCAACGAGAGAAGAATAATGCGGCTCGGACAATGGCCAGCGGCCCCGGCAATTTATGACCACAAGAAATCAAACCGCGCCCTCGCGGTGTCCGTGAACTTCCTCCCGCAAGGCGGCCGAGGTGGCGGGGGCGATGGTGGTGGGTTTGGCGGAGGCGACAACTGGGGTGCGGGCGGGGGAAGGACGATGGCAGATGCGGACGATGGGGTGCTCGGGGCAAGGACGATGGCAGATGAGGCAGTAGCGGTGGGAGCCTTGTGGCGGCGGAACTGTGCAATGGAATTGTGGCGATGGTGTTGGCGGCGGCGGTGCCGGAGGTGGAGGAGGGCAGAGAGGGGCGGGCGGAAGCGGGGTAGAGCGGGGCGGAGAGCGGGCCCTCAGGCTCTGGCGGGAAACGCTGCAGCAGGGGTGCTGGCGAGGGGCGTGGCGGCATGGCAGATGGGCAGTAAGCGGTGGGAGCCTTGTGGTCGCGGAACCGTGCAAATGGAATTGTGGGCCGATGGTGTTGGCGGGGGGCGGGGCCGGTGGTAGGGAGGGGGCAGAGCGGGGCGGGGAGGAGCGAGGCGGGAAGACGGGCTGGAGGAAGCGGGGCGGAGAGCGGGCCTCAGGGCGCTGGCGGGACGCGAGCAGGGGTGCGGCTGGCGAGGGGCGTGGGCGATGGCAGATGAGGTTCAGTAGCGGTGGGAGCTTGTGGTCGGGAACCGTGCATATGGAATTGTGCGGATGGTGTTCGGCGGGGGCGGGGCCGTGGTAGGGACGGGCAGAGCGGGGGCGGGGGGGAGCGGGGGCGGAGAAGCGGGCCTCAGGGGCGCTGGCGGGACACGGCAGGGGTGCGGCGAGGGGCGTGGGCGATGGCGATGAGGCACTAGCGGTTGGGAGGCCTTTGTGGCGGCCGGACGTGCATGGAATTGTGGCGATGGTGTTGGGGGGGCGGTTGCCGGAGGTGAGGGAGGGGCAGAGCGGGGCGGGTGGAGCGGGTAGAGCGGGGCGGAGAGCGGGCCTCAGGGCGCTGGCGGGACGCGAAGCGGGGTGCTGGGGAGGGGCGCGGGCGATGGCAGAATGAGCGCCAGTAGCGGTGGGAGCGCTTGTGGCGGCGAACTGTGCAATGGAATTGTGGCGATGGTGTTGGCGCGGCGGGCGGTGCCGGAGGTGGGGAGGGGCAGCATGCGGGCGGGCGGAGCGGGGTAAGCGGGGCGGAGAGCGGGCCTGCAGGGCCGCTGAGCGGGACGCGAGCAAGCGGGTGCTAGCGAGGGGCGCGGGGCGATGGCAGATGAGGCGTAGCGGTGGGAGCTTGTGGCGGCGGACACTTGTTGCAATGGAATTGTGGCGATTGGTTGGTTGGCCGGGGCGGTGCCGTGAGGTGGAGGAGGGGGCCAAGAGGGGCGGGGCGGAGCGGGGTAGAGCGGGCGGAGAGCGGGTTCCAGGGCTCTGGCGGGACGCGAGCAGGGTTTGCTGGAGGGGCGTGGGGCGATGCAGCTGAGGCAGTAGCGGTGGGAGCCTGTGGCCGGCGGAACTGTGCAATGAATGTGGCGATGGTGTTGGGGGGGCGGTGCCAGAGGTGAGGGCGGGGCAGAGAGGGGCGGGGCGAGCGGGGTGGAGCCGGGGCGGAAGCGGGGCCCTCAGGGCTCTGGCGGACGCGAGCAGGGGTGCTGGCGAGGGGCGCCGGGCGATGGCAGATGAGGCAGTAGCGGTGGGAGCCTTGTGGCGGGCGGAACTGTGCAATGGAATTGTGGCGATGGGTGTTGGCGGGGCGGTTGCGCGGAGGTGAGGGAAGGGCAGAGAGGGGCGGGGCCGGAGCGGGTGGACGGGGCGGAGAGCGGGCCCTCAGGGCTCTGGCGGGACGCACGAGCAAGGGGTGCTGGGAGGGGCGGCGGGCGATGGGCAGATGAGGCAAGTAGCGGTGGGAGCCTTGTGGCGGCGGAACTGTGCAATGGAATTGTGGCGATGGTGTTGGCGGGGGCGGTGCCGGAGGTGGGAGGAGGGGACAGAGAGGGGCGGGGCGGGAGCGGGTAGAGCGGGGCGAGAGGCGGGCCCAGGCGCTGGCAGGGGACGCGAGCAGGGGTGCTATGCGAGGGCGCGGTGCGATGGCAGATTGAGGCAGTAGCGGTGGGAGCCTTGTGGCGGCGGAACTGTGCAATGGAATTGTGGCGTGGTGTTGGGGGGCGGTTGGCCGAGGAGGGGGGAGGGGCAGAGAGGGGGCGGGGCGGAGCGGGGTGGAGCGGGCGGGAGAGCGGGCCTCAGGGCTCTGGCGGGACGCGAGCAGGGGTGTGGCGAGGGGCGCGGGCGATGCAGATGAGGAGTAGCGGGTGGGAGCTTAGTGGTGCGCGGATACCGTGCAGTGGAATTGTGGCGATGGTGGTTGGCCGGGGCGGGGCCGGTGGTAGGGAGGGGCAGAGCGGGGCGGGGAGGAGCGGGCGGGGAGGAAACGGGGCTGGGAGAGCGGGGCGGAGAGCGGGCCTCAAGGCGCTGGGGACGCGAGCAGGGGTGCTGGCGAGGCGCGTGGCCGATGGCAGATGAGGCAGTTAGCCGGTGGGAGCTTGTGGTCGCGAACCGCTGCAATGGAATTGTGGCGATGGTGTGTGGCGGGGCGGGGCCGGTGGTAGGAGGGGTCAGAGCGGGGCGGGGAGGAGCGGGGCGGAGAGGGCTCAAAAGGGGCGGCTGTGCGGGACACGAAGCAGGGGTGGGGCGAGGGGCGTGGCCGATGCAGATGAGGCAGTAACGGTGGGAGCCTTGTGGGGCGGAACTGGTGCAAGTGGGAGAAATTGTGGCGATGGTGTTGGCGGGGCGGTGGCGAGGTGGGGGAGGGCAGAGCGGGGCGGGGCGGAAGCGGGTAGAGGCGGGGCGGAGCGCGGGCCTCACGGGCGGCTGCGGACGCGACAGGGTGCTAGCGAGGGCGCGCGATGGCAAGATGGCTAGTTAGCGGTGGAAGCCTTGTGGCGGCGGAACTGTGCAATGGAAATTGTGGCGATGTGTTTTGGGGGGGCGGTGCCGGAGGTGGGGGGAGGGGCAGAGAGGGGCGGGGCGGAGCGGGGTGGAGCGGGGCGGAGAGCGGGCTCACGGCTCGGCGGGACCGCGAGCAGGGGTGCTGGCGAGGGGCGCGGGCGATGGCAGTGAAGGCAGTAGCGGTGGGAGCCCTTGTGTCGCGGAACCGTGCAATGGAATTGTGGCGATGGTGTTGGCCGGGGCGGGGCCGGTTGGTAGGGAGGGGCAGAGGGGGCGGGGAGGAAGCGGGCGGGAGGAACGGAGGCTGGGAGGAAGCGGGGCGGAGAGCGGGCCTAGGGCGCCCTGGCGGGACGCGACAGGGGTGCTGGCGAGGGCGTGGGAAGATGGAGATGAGGCAAGTAGCGTGGAGCTTGTGGTGCGCGGACCGTGCAATGGAATTGTGGCGATGGTGTTGGCGGGGGCGGGGCCGGTGGTAGGGAGGGGCAGAGCGGGGCGGGGAGGAGCGGGGCGGAGAGCGGGCTCAAAGGGCGCTGGCGGGACACGAGCAGGGTGCGGGCGAGGGGCGTGGGCGAATGGCGATGAGCAGTAGCGGTGGGAAAGCTTGGTGGCGGCGGAACTGTGGCAATGGAATTGTGGCGATGGTGGTGGCGGGGCGGTGCCGGAGGTGGGGGAGGGGCAGAGCGGGGCGGGGCGGAGCGGGGTAAGCGGGGCGGAGCGGTCGAGCGGGCGGAGAGCGGGCCTCCAGGGCGCTGGCGGACGCGAGCAGGGGTTGCTAGCGAGGGCGACGGGCGATGACGATTGAGGCAGTACGCGGTGGAAGCCTTGGTGGCGGCGGAACTGTGGGCAATGGAATTGGGTGGCGATGGTGGTTGGGGGGGCGTGCCGGAGGTGGGGGAGGGGCAGGAGGGGCGGGGCGGAGCGGGGTGGAGCGGGGCGGAGAGCGGGCCTCAGGGCTCTCTGGCGGACGCGAGCAGGGGTGCTGGCGAGGGCGCGGCGATGGCAGATGAGGCAGTAGCGGTGGGAAGCCTTGTGGCGGCGGAACTTGTTGGCAATGGAATTGGGCGACATGGTGTTGGCGGGGGCGGTGCCGGAGGTGGGGGAAGGGCAGAGCGGCGGCGGGGCCGGAGCCGGGGTAGACGCGGTGCGGCGAGCGGGCTCAGGGCCGCTGGCGGGACGTCGGCAAGGGGTGCGAGGCGAGGGCGTGGGCGAATGGCAGATGGGCAGTAGCGGTGGGAGCCTTGTGGCGGCGGAACTGTGGCAAACTGGAATTGTGGGATGGTGTTGGGGGGGCGGTGCCGGAGGTGGGGGAGAGGGCAGAGAGGGGCGGGGCGGAGCGGGGTGGAGCGGGGCGGGAGAGCGGGCCTGCAGGGCCTCTGGCGGCGGGACGCGAGCAGGGGTGCGGGACGACGGGGCGTGGGCTGATGGCAAGAATTGAGGCAGTAGCGTGGGAAGCCTTTGGCGTGCGGGAACTAGTGGAAATGACTGTGGCGATGGTGGTTGGGGGGGCGGTGCGGAGGTGGGGGAGGGGCAAGAGAGGGGCGGGGCGGAGCGGGTGGAGCGGGGCGGAGGGGGCCTCAGGGCTCTGGCCGGGACGCGAGCCAGGTGCGGGCGAGGGGCGTGGCGATTGGCAGTATGAGAGTAGCGGTGGAGCCTTGTGGCGGCGGAACTGTGCAATGGAATTGTGGCGATGGTGTTGGCGGGGGCGGTTGCCGGAGGTGGGAGGAGGGGCAGAGAGAGGCGGGGCGGAGCGGGGTGGAGCGGGGCGGAAGGAAGCGGGCCTCAGGGCTCTGGCGGGACGGCGAGCGGGGTGCGGGGCGAGGGGCGCGGTGCGATGGGCAGATGAGGCAGTAGCGGTGGACGCCTTGTGGCGCGCGGAACTGTGCAATGGAATTGTGGCGATGGTGTTGGCGGGGCGGTGCCGGAGGTGGGGGAAGGGGCAGTAAGAGCGGGGCTCAGGCGTTGGCGGGAACCCGCGAGCAGTGGCGGGCGGGGGCGCGGGCGATGGCTGATGATGAGGCAGAGTGGTGGAAGCGTCTGTGGCGGCATTGGAATTGGGCAAATGGTGTTGGCAGGGGCGGTGCCGGAGATGGGATAGGGCGTGGGAGGGGCAGCGGGCGGGGACCGAGCGGGCGTGCGGGGGCCGGGGGGGGCGGGGCGGGGGGGGGCGGTGGGGCGGGCGGGAAGCCCGGTCGTGGGCGGGGGCGGCGGCGCGGGCGGGGGCGCGGGCGGCGGAGCGCGGGCGGGGGCGCGGGCGGGGGCGCGTGCAGGCGCGGCAGCGTAAGTGGAGGCGAGGGCAAAGAGCGCCAGGGCAGAGGTGGCAGTGGTGGTTGCCATCGAGGTCTGATGGCTGAGGAAACAGCCTCCCAGTTACTTCGCTGCGGTGGCGGTGGAATGTAGGCGCTGATAGGGGCAATCAAAAGTGCGTCAATTGCCTCAAACCAGAATGGGAGGGAGGCCATGCTGGACAACAGCGTAGTTTCTCTTCGACTGTCTTTGTTGTTTTGGTAAGAAGTTTTCATCGTTTAGGAGTTTCATGTTGAAACGTTCCTGTTGAACGTTCCTGAACCCTAAGTTATAGTTTCGCCTGGCATTGGTTATCCAATGTTTAAAAAATTATTCGAAACCGTTTCAATACGTAATCGCTGTGCCGAAACACCGATGATCTCTCACAGCCTGCTCTTTGTAAACACATTAAAATATTATTTTCTTATCTGCTGATGTACAAACAGTTGTGAAATTGACATAACTTACTACTGTTGGCCAAGTTATTAAAAAAAGATGTGTTGCTATCCGGAAAGGGATCAAGTACAGAAATGATCTATAATGATACATAAATGCTCGTCGCATACGTCATATAATAAAAATATTTTAACAGAGGCATATGGAAAATCCGAAATATATTTAAAACAATGATAAAAGATCTTAAAAACATAAAATGATCATTCAATCAATCAATCAATTTCATTCAACATTTTCATTTAATCATTCAATTTCAATCAAAATTTTAAATCAATCATTCAATATGAATCAAAATTTTAAATCAATCATTCAATTTTAATCAAAATTTTCATTCATTCATTCATTCAATTATTGTAGTTCCTTTGGGGGCCCGCCGTTATACACAGTGTTTTTCGGGTACTGGAGTTGGTGTTAGACAAAACAGCATGGCTGGCTGCCTCTGGCGGAAGGGACGCGGCGCGAGTAATCGAAGTGGCCGCTCGAGGAGCTGCGGAGTCCGTGCGGGTGACCCCGGGCGCCGCGGCGGCGACGGAGACGGCGGCGCGGCCGAGGGGGCAGCAGCCCTCTTTGCCGACTCGCCAGTATTTTATCGCGGTCACACAATGGCGCCGATGCGGTAGCCACGCGAGGGTGGAAGAAGGGGCGGGGGGGGGCGCGTCGCGGCGTCAGCCTTCTTCGATGGCGCAGATCGCTCGCTGAACGCATTCTATTAGTTCACTTCCACAAACGAATAAGGCAAAAGCGAGCCAGGAGACGTCAGCATGCCTTGTCATTTTTCAAAGGCTGATGGTAGTATAAAGAAGTTTTTTCGCAATTGATTGGTTAGTGATTTCGGGAATAGCAACTACTAAGGTCATTACACCCATAAGTGTAGTGCATGGTTTTAACACAGGAATGCACTTAATTACATTCTTTCCACATATGTATAAGACCTATTGCTACAGAGGGATCCGGGAGATGCCAGCATGTCTTGTCATTTTTCAAAGACTGAATATAGTAAAAAGCATTTTTTACACAACTTATTGATTGATTAGTTATTCCGGGTACGTCAACTACTAAGGTCATTTGACCCATACTAATATTATTTGGTCCATGCGCATGTTTTTTAGCGCGGGAGCTGGCAGTGATCTTCCCCCACTGGATGGCCGGATTCGGTGCCGACTCACATGTCGGTTAGCGGGATTTTCCCCAAAAAAAGGCATCTTCCCTCAACACCTGGGGAGACCGTCCTAAGCGGGGGAAAACGTGTTTTCCTATAACTACAATATTGAGGATATATATTTTGTTCTTAATGAAATCCGTTTTTGAAGACATCTTAAAATAAGTTCATTTACAGTGTTCCGAAAATATGAATAGTACTCACGTAGTTTTGATTGAAATATATGCAATTTTAAATTTATTTATACATTTTTTTCCCTAAAAAACGATGCAGCGTATGTCCGTGCGAAAAGTGTCTGTGGTTTTGTTAGATACCCAGCAAATCAGAAAAAATCCAAAACCCCATGAAAAGTTTCGAGTTTGATTCAAAAATGCGAATATTTGATTGGTTATTCCACCGAATCTCATACTGTGCGTACTCAGTGCATCATTGCTTGTGCCGTAGCTGACGTCATGCGACAGCAAGAATCCAAAGAAGAGGCCGTGCACCATTAACTATTTGGAATTCTGTGTTGTTCGGAATAGCAATTGTTTTATATTCTTAGTACCAAAGCATATTTTTACTTATTTAAGGTCGCTTTTCATCTACAAAGGTCACATAGCGACCACTGTAAATAAAGTACAGGGTAGCGGTAAAGATATATGAACTCACATAAACATCCATACCCCCAGATGGGATTCGAATCCGGGACCATTCCGGTAGGATGCAGCTAGGACTCTTCAGCCTTTGCGAACCTCTGGTATCCAGGCCGCCTATATAAAGAATTGTTGAATTATATTTTATTGAAGTATTCGTGAACACTGCTTTTGATAAAATATTTTATTTATTGCAGTGTTATACGAGAGGATTATTTTTTTCGTTGTTCTTAATCAACGTGCGAGACACGTTTTGAAAAAACATATAGTGTGATTTTTCTCAGCAGCATTTCTCTTCTACATGCAACGGTAATACAGATATTCGTCTTCCTAATACGAATTAAATCAAATCAGACTGCTTCTCTCGTTGAACGACTGTTATCAAACAATGTATAAATGAAGGCAAATAGGCTATGATTTAATTTGCAACGCACAAATTTCCAGTAAAATAGAAATAATGCACGTATGGGTCGTTAAGCTTGCATATGGCTCTTTCGCTGAAAGCAAGTCGCTTCAGAAATGGAGAATAAAGCGCTCTAAACACGAGAACCAATCTTTCATTTTCACACATTTCAATAAACAACTGCGGACAGCAATTTGTGGGAATATGCCTGCATGCACTCAACTGCGCTCTGGTCTAAATGCGTTTTTAATAGATACGTTATGACGCCTCACTAAAAATCCAACAACATATGCAAAAATATGCAAAATAAAATTTGTGGTCGTTGGAATCAGCAGACGGTCATTTTATCCCAGCGCATGATACAAACAGTTAATAAATATTGCGACTTTTTTTTCTCGTAAAAAGCTCATGACGCAGCACAGTTTTAGGGGTCATATTCCGGAAAGTGATATGAAAAATTTCAGGACATAAAGCCACTTTCATACACGAATTAGGCTTGACATGGCGTAAACAATACTAAGTGGAGGTTGCGTTTAGTACGCATTTAATAAATTTTGATTGATGAATTTACATTAATATGTTATAATGAACATTTTCTGTTCGAGAGAAATAATTATTTAATGTATATAAATTGATATTTTAGATATTATTTATTATTGTTAACACAAATATTTATTTATTTATAGAGGATTTTAAGATTAAGATCACTAACAACATGTTGATAACAACGTAAGGCACTATATGAAAAAACTTCTTGATTCTCTTCAGAACAGATAAGAATGATTCACGCTGGTATCTCTTATTCTTTACCTAGACATATTAATTCGATCTATTCGCGATTTGTGAACTCGATGTTTCTTAAATACTGTGAACTAGATGTTACTCAACCTCATGTAATTTTTCCGTAAACGATTTGCCAACAATAGCTTCACTGGTTTTTAAGTACAATCTCCATATAATTTTGTATTATTTATGTTTTGGAATCAGCCACTGCCACACCCCAATTCAGTAATTACTTTACTGACACTACGTCATCCATTTTGTTACCTTTGATCCCTGTATTACCTGGATTCCAAAAATGTTACATTGTAGTAAGTGCTGTGTTTTTTGTAGATACCTTAAATAATGTTCTCTTTAGCTTGTATACACCTATATCAGTCATCTATTTTTGTTGTGTTTTTCATTCCGCTGCGTTTTTTATAAAGATCAGAATTACTCTAAGAATCATCATGCTCTTTCCTTTGATTTTTTATTTCACTATTTAAAAATCGCAAATAATATTCATGTCCCAGCAATTTCTTCTTGTCTTTGCTTTACTAGGATTTTTCATAGTCATTTCTTTCAAGGTTTCCATTCTTGATTTATACTTACAACGAGCCCTATTTTATTTGAAAGATTATATAAATATTAACACAACAGTTGACCAAGTGTAGTGGCTCAGTGCGTAGCGCACTGGATTCGCAATCGAGACTTCCAGGTTCGATCTCGGGCCGGCTATCCTGACAAGGGTTTTCATGTTTTCCGTCGGTCAGAAGGTGAATGCTGGGTTGTCAGAAAAGTCCACGAACACATCCCATCTTTCACTACCCCACCTTACACTTTCTACCATCATCCTAGCCCCTTCACCCCTCATTATCACCCTATAATAATAATAATAATAATAATAATAATAATAATAATAATAATAATAATAATAATCCTGCGACCTCTTGACAATAAGTGATTCATGTAAAACGCAAACGAAATGCCCCCCCCAAACGAAAAAATCATAACATTCTAAATTTAAAAATTCTGATATCTTTCTGATTCAAAATAAATTGGCTTTAAATCTCTTTATTAAAATTTAAATAAGATATTAATTATTAATGTGTACTTTCCGGACTGTATTTTATAAAATGAAACCAATGTAGATACACTATACTATTATTAATCATTTTAGCAGATAATATAACCAGGGCTTGATTTCTGGAGGAAAGCGACGGAACGCCACCTAGGGAATAATTATTAAATTATAGTATACATACATAAGTATTTCTACTAAATTAATAATTCATTTTAAGCGCGTTACGAGACCTAAAATGTTATGTAGAAAACTTTAAATATAGATATTGTTTTACGGATTTTTTAAAATTTTAACTTGGAATTTTATTAAATACAAACTTATGTCAGATATCATCACAGACTCCATATCTCTCGTCTATTTTTTCAAAAACCTTTAAACTGAGGTTGGTAAGTAGTAACCGGAATGATACAAAATGAAAATATGTAATTGTTTTAATTAAGGTCAACCATACACTGTATTAATTTGAATTACATTATGAACTGTATATTTTGAAATGAATGATGAATGTTAAAATTTAAATCTCTTTATAGCGTAATTGTGGGTGATAATTTGCAATTGAAGCAAGTGATTTTTTTTCTTTTTATCGCCACCCTATCCATTGATATCACCGCATTGATATCACGGGCATATCGCTATCCATTGATTACTTTTTTCAGCATTGACAACAACGAATTTCATTTCTTAGTAAGGTTTGGCAAACTCTTTTTGTTTTTCAAAAACAATTTTAAATTGTTAACATCATATTCTATTTCCTGTCGACAAAGACACATCTGTCGTGAGGGAGCTTCGCCCGCGGATGTAACCCGTCCAATATCGAACTCTCCGGGCGTCAGAAAAACAAAAAAAACAAAAAAAAATGAGAAACTCAGCGGCAGCAGCGGAGCCATCCGAATCCATCCCATCCACCTGCCTTCCCATATAATACACGCCGCGCAATAAACACAAATCAACAAGGCAAACAATGTAAGGGGCGACACAGAATGTGTGCATTGAACCACCGCTTCTTTATTGACAGCGCTGCGATCGCCATCGGCCCGACCATCACGCGCGGAGGTATATTGAAACGGCTGACAAGGTAATTGCCTGTAATT
Organism: Gryllus bimaculatus; assembly: GCA_017312745.1. Classification (NCBI taxonomy): domain Eukaryota; kingdom Metazoa; phylum Arthropoda; class Insecta; order Orthoptera; family Gryllidae; genus Gryllus; species Gryllus bimaculatus. The sequence goes on from BOPP01000032.1 coordinate 5,907,884, forward strand.
AGATCGAACAGGGGAGCGCCTCTGCCGCGCGCTGCATTCCAATGGGTCAAACAAATCGCGCAGCCGGGCAGCAACGCCGCCGTGCCTCGCCTCTCCCCGCTCCGCCCCGCCCCCTCCCGCTTCGAAAGATGCCCAAATTTTATCGCCCTCGAGGGTGGCAAACGAGGGGGGCGGGCCGAGGGGGCGTCGGCGCGACGCGACGGCGGAGGCGCCCGAAGAGGGAGCGCGCCCGAAGCAAAGTGACAAAATGAGCTCGCCCGCCCCCTCCCCTCCAACCCCTCGCCCGCGCTCTCGCTGCTATTTAACGGTTCTTCTATTAACCGCCTCGTTTACGTCTATTATGGAAGTCATAGAGAAAGGAGGCGGACAAGGCGATTCCGAGGAAGCAGTGCGGCGGGGAGGGGGAGGGGAGGGTGGGGGGGGAGGGGAGAGAGCAGAAGAGGAACAGGCAAGGACCGGCACGTCGAGTCGCCAGCCGCTGCCAGGGAATCTGGTGAGTGGCAGGCGCACAATTTAAAATAATTATAATTTGTTCGTGGCGCGCAGGGGGGCGGGGCGCGAGGGGGCGGGGGGCGGAAGGTGGGCGGGGTGGCTCGAACCGCCGCCGCCACGCAGAGCGCGCGGCCACTACGGAATCCCGCGAGGGGCTGATGAAAATATCCTCGGTTAGAAACAGCTTTATGAAAGCAACGACGCCCCTAATGCTCAGTAAAAGCAAGCAGAAAATTTAGCTTACAAGGTGGCAAGGCGCGCCCGCGCGCGCACGGGCGCAAATCAGGGCAGGCATAGGACTCGCGAAAAGCTGGTAGCGGGCGCGCTTCTGTTCGGACACAGAAGGAGCAGTTTCCTCTCGAGATGTCTACTTTCTCCTGAAGACAACAACGACGACGCCAGACAGAAGTTACCAAACAAATTAAATCACTCACATTTCGTTGCATTAAAGATGGGTGGAAATTCATTTAATTTACAAGAGGAACTTCTACCTCACGATGGCTCTTTGAATACACCGATAGTAACCGGTTTCAGCATCCATTTTATCAGAAATCCTTACAAACAGATGACCGCGTGTATCTTGAACATCGTTCATAAAAGAATCGCATAGTCCGTCACATCAATTTGGAATTTCTTACACCTACGCGACCAGGGCAATGATTTCTGCTTACTTTCCAACTTATTTCATCCTGATTTTGTCGGCGATTACACCGAGAATTTTCTAAAAGAACGTGTAGAAAAAGTGGGTCTATGCTGTGTGAACCTTCCATTGGCACTTATTAAATGGTATCTGCGCTTAATTGAATTGATTACAAAGCGAGCAAAAGGGAATAAAAAACACCGGCGTGTAAAACACCACTTGAAAAAGTAACGCGCGAACAAATTCGTTGTGTCACGAGAGAGGCAAACGCACCATTTTCGCGCCGCTACTGGTAATTTTTATGTGGAACGGCGCGCGGCCATTTTGAAGCAACGCCGCAGCACGGACTGCAACACTAAATCAAATCTCCTCGGTGCTTTTGTAATCGCGTACACTCCCGAGCACTTTACTGCAGTGCGGAGCGCGAAACTGTAGTTTATATTTCCCTACGACGGGAACGGAAAGAGGAGGGAATGAGATGGTGACAGCTTCAGCGTTGTTTCAGTAATCAGTAAGTCCGATCAGACGGAACACCTGAACGAATTGGTCTAGTAAAACTTATTGCTGTATACTTAGCTTTGCACGAATGCTATACAATAATTATGCATTGTAATATAAAAGTAGCATGTTAAGTAGGCAAAAGTAAACAATGTGAACAATTGAACATGTGACGAACAAACAATGTGAAGAACAATTCTGTATCAGATGATTGATTGAGAGATTGATTAATGGTGTTTCCGGACAACTCAACTGCTACAGTCTTTTGCCGCGCGTTCGTGATAAAATTAATTTTCCGATGTTGATCGTTATCCTACCCCTGAATCTTATGCATCCCCGATTCTATTACGTCCGTACGGGAATTTTTCCCATACAGTATCTCCCCCAGCTGATTCTGCCAGGAAAAGCTCTCCATTCCTGTCTGTCTCCTGACGTTATTTGGGGCGCTATGCTTGTGACAGTAAGGAGAACAGAGGCAAAAGAAGAAGAAGAAAGATCGCGAGCGTTCCCTGGCCGTTTTGTAAGAGTACTGCTTTAGCATTCGCTGGTGTTGTTTGGCGAAATTAGGCGGGAAAACTACCGATCATAAGCAGATTTAGAATTTCCCTCCAGGACAGCTGCTTTTTTGACCTAGCTAGTGTGAAAATGAGCCCCACTAGCCTGTCCAATCTCCAGGCTCACCTCTAAGACCTTTCAGTCACTGCAAAACCAGCGGCAATGCTAGCCTCTGAGCTAAACGAGACGGCATATTTGGAATAAATACACGATCAATGTCGTAAGAACGTTGTCAGGATGTGTGAACCAAAGAGAATCGATCCATCGCTCGCGATATTGGTTGGTAAGTATTGTATTATAGATTATATATATATATTATATATATATATATATATATATATTATTATATATATATATAATATATAAAGAGAGAGAGGAATATAGTAAGGTAGCAGATATTATTTCTGGAGCTAGGTTTATACAACCTGGTGGTATAGACAACATATTTACGCATGTTACAATTAGGACTATAATAAAAAGAAACTTGAATCATTTTAGAAATATAAGGATAACAATAAAAACAATAGCAAACATGCTCTACTTTTGCGGGCAATTCCTATTGCGCATGCTGGTGCAAAGCAGCTGGAACTGCGCTCAGCCCCGCCGAGCAAGGCCCCCTGGACGGCTGTCCCGTGGCGGGGGCGCGCGCTGTACCGGCGCGGCGGCGAGGGCCTTGGAGACGGGCGTGTCGCGGCGTCGCAGGGGGCCGGGGATCGCGGGGTGGAGGGCGTGCATCCATCTCGGCTCGCTGCAGAAGTTTGTCGGCTTCCTGCGCGATATTGTTTTGTTTTATTATATTGTTCCGGCCACTCAGCGCCCGAGCGATCCCCTTAGACGCTCTTTGTCCGCGCGTCTCCGGTAATCTAAGCGCCAAAATGACGCCGAAAGCGCGCTACACGCACCCTCCAGTTCGCCTGTAAACTTGTTGGCGAGTGCCATATCTGCTGGGGCGTATCGCTCTGACGCGCGGGACGAGACCAGGCGCCGGGGGGGGGGGGAGAGGCCTGCGCGCAGCTCTGACGCGCAAGGCGGTCCCACCCGCTTCCTTCTCCGCCCCGCTTAGCTTCTCTGTGCTCCTTCGCACGCGGAAGTGAGCATTGGCAAAATCATCCACTGCTCTCACCTTATATCTGCTCGCTCTTATGAAGGTACTTTTGCACCGAACGCGTACACTATCCATTGGCTGCTTGCTTTAGATATGAGCGTGTCCTGTCCCATGTATCGGAAGTCATTCCTCCCTTCACTCCCTAAGTCAGGAAAGTAGTATTTTGCCATGATTGCTTTGAACAAATTAATTTTCATCTTATTTCGCGTCGCGCCTTCTAGCCGTAGTCCTATGGCGAGAGAGACAACCGCATAGTCGAGGCTTGCGAAGCACAACCGCATGGGGACAAATGAGCATCACCACGAAGATTTCATTCGTTATTGATCCCGCAAGCGCATTTCGCCGCTAATTATATACCGTTAGTTCACGTGACAGTGCTCCCCGCCTGAGAATGGGCGGTCGGCAAACAACATGCGTTATTGTTTTGGCCGTGTACAACGAAATTCCGCTCTGCTGGTGGCATTCCGAGAGCTGCACCCAGACTAACGCCGCTCTCGGGCACTTAAACCGCAACTTCGCACTTCCCAACTGTTTGCTCCGTGTACAGACCGTGTCATGATATAACGTAGTTCAATTATAACTGAAAACTAAAAAATAGGAAAAATTTTGTTTTTCTACGGAAAATCGCAATGTGTGTTTGTGTGAGGAAGAGGTGTGTGTGTGTCTGTTTTGCCTGAATAGATCGAAAATGAAACACTGTTAAAATTATTTTACCGAATATGTAACCGTAATTTCATCCTTTACTTACGAGATCAAATCGTACAAAGAGAATATCAAAAATTGTACGAAGATAAACATGGAACTCTACATTATACCGATGACGCAGAAAATCCTGTGCCACCCGTGATTATCCCTCCTTCCCTGCGGTCGAGCAAGCCAGTAATGTTTCTGGAACTATTTTAATTTTTTTCATCGGTAGATTCCTACCTCTGTTAAACAGGGTTATATTATTTTAAAATATTTAAAATGACACCTGGCCACTTGTCAGTTACTTTCAAGAAGTGCGCATATGTTTTTCCGTAAATGCCATCACTTGTGGTCTTTGGTTATTTGAAAGGTTTAAATAATATCCTTTGTGATTTGATTAAATTAATTAACAGACTTTTTTAAATTATCTTATCTTTTAGGATCAAAATAATTTTTGTATGAAAGTTCATAAATATCAACTGCAATCACGTTTCGGTCTTTAGGAAATGCGCACATTTTTCCATGCATGTATCTTAGATTGCAAAAAGACGAACCACAGTGAGAACGTTGGCTTAGCTATACATATCTAGTTGCTCTGATATAGTTCCCATGAGTAAAGCTGAATGGAGAACTAAATAAAGAAAGTTTATAAGTGTTCTAAAGATAAAAAAAAGAATTCGCTGACACACACAGGAGGATATGACTGACTGACCTGACAGCACGGACGAACGACTAACTAGCACGGACGGTCTCCACTGGTGGACGGAACAGACTCACTTGAATGGGACCAGACGGACAGACGGAACGGAAAGGCTGGACGGATGACGGTTCTGAGGATGGCGGCCTGACGGATGGATGGACTGACGGACGCGGACAGACGAGCGGACGGACGGCACGGACTGACGACTGACGGAACGCACTGACGAACGGAACCTGACGGATGCACTGACGGATAGACTGACAGGACGATGGACTGACTGACGGTGCAATGACGGACAGACAGCCGCGCTGATGGACCGGTCGGCCTTGACGACGGTCGGCCTGACGGCACGGTCGGCCTGACGGACGGTCGCCTGACGGACGGACTTCGCTTTCACGGACAGACGGAATCGGACTGGTCGGCTGAGACGCGCCAGTCGTACTCGCGACAAACAGTCGGCCTGACGGATGGACAGTCAGCTTGGACGAACAAAACGCGTCGACCTGACGGACCAAACGCTTAACGGACGGAACTAACAAACGGACTGACTGACGGACGGACACAGACGGATTCCGACGGACTGATCGCGTACTGACGGACGTACTACGGACGGGACTGACGGATGGGACGAGGAACGGACTGGACGGAGGACGAGGAGAACTGGACGGAAACTGTGACTTACAAAAATAAGCCAAAATAGGTCGCAATAATCAAATTAAGTCAAATTTGGTGAAAATAGTTAATAATACTCAGGATAGATCGACTTCTTGGACGGATCCATCAGTTGATCAACCTGCTGGGCCGATTGACTCGCTGGGACGATCCCTACTTTATCGACTTGCTTGGGTCGATCCCTACTTTATCGACTTGTTTGGTCGATCCCTTACTTATCGACTTGCTTAGGTCGATCCCTCCTTGATCGAGGTGCTGGGTCGATCTCTCACTTGATCGAGGTGCGGTCGATCCTCTGCTTACCTCATCACCCACTTGATCGACCGCTGGTCGGTCCCCCACATGATCGACTTGCTTTGTCGCTGCTTCCACGTGATCGAACTCTGCTCGGTCGAGCCCCCACTTGACGACTGCTGGATCAATCCCCCACTTGGTACACTTGCTGGGTCGATCCCCCACTTGATCTACTTTGCTGGGACTGATCACCTACTTATCGACTTGTTGGAGTCGATCCCCCACATGATCGATTGCTGGGCGATCCCCACATGTCGACTTGCTGGGATCGATCCACACTTGACTCGACTTGCTGGGTCGATCCCCCACTGTGATCGACTTGCTGTTCGATTCACCACTGATCGACTTGCTGGGTCGATCACCCACTTATCGACTTGCTGGTTCGGACACGCCACATGATCGGACTGCTGGGTCGATCCACCCACGTTGATCCGACTTGCGGTGGGTCGATCAACCCACTTGATCGCTTTGGGGTCATCCCCCACTTGGTCGACCTTCTTTGTCGATCCCACTTTGGTCGACTTGCTGTTGTCGATCACCCACTTGATCGACCTTGCTGGTCGATCCCCCACATGATTCGACTTTCTGGGTCGATCCCACTTGGTCGACTTGCTGGGTCGGATCACCCATTTGATCGGACTTGCTGGGTCGATCACCACTGAATCGACTTGCTGGTCGATCACCCACTTGATCGACTTGCTGCTGCGGTCGATCACCCACCTGTGATCGACTTGCTGGTTCGATCACCCACCAATGATCGACCTGCTGGTCGATCACCACTTGATCGACGGCACTTGCTGGGTCGATCACCCACTTGATCGGACTTGCTGGGTCGATCACCCACTTGATCGACTTGCTGGCGTCGATCCCCCATGATCGACTTTGTGCGTCGATCCCCACTGGTCGACTTGGCTGGGTCGATCACCCACTTGATCGGACTGCTTTGTCGATCAAAAAACCCAAACCTTGAATTCACCTTGCTTTGTTCGGGATTTCCCCCCTTGATCGCACTTGCTGGGTCGATCCGCCCACTTGGTCGGACTTGCCTGGGTCGATCAACCCATTTGAACAACTTGCCTTGGTCGATCACCGACTTAATCGACTTGCCTGGGTCGATCACCTACTGAATCGACTTGTTTGGGTCGATCCCACTTGATCGACTTGCTGGGCGATCTCCACTCATCGACTTGCTGTTGTCGATCCCACCTATCGACTTGCTGGATCAATCCCCCACTTGGTTACACTTGCTGCGGTCGATCCCCACTTGCTGGGACGATCACGTACTTCATCGACTTGCCTGGGTCGATCCCCCACTTCGATCGAATGAGCTGGGTCGATTCCCCCACTTGGTCGACTTGCTGGTCGATCACCATTTGATCGACTTGCTGGGACGATCACCCATTGATCGACTTGCTGGTCGATCAGCTGTCGACTTGATCGACTTGCTGGGTCCGATACCCCCACTTGTCACACTTGCTGGGTCGATCAACCTACTGATGGACTTGCTGGGTCGATCCCCCACTTGATCGGACTGCTTGGTCGATCGCCCCACTTGATCTACTGCTGGGACGACACCCACTTGATCGACTGCTGGTTCGATCCCCCACATGATCGACTTGCTGGTCGATCCCAAACTTATCGACTTACTGAATGGGGTCGATCACCCACTTGAATCTTCTGCTGGGACCGATCACCTACTTGATCTACTTGTTGGGTCGATCCCCCACTTGATCGCCTTTGCTGGGTCCATCACCTCACTTTTTCAAAACTTGCTGGTCGATCACCACTTGAGTGTCGATGTTGCTGGGTTGATCACACACGCATCGACATGCTGGGTCGATCACCCAGTTGATGTTATTGCTGGCGTCGATCACCCACTTCATGACTTGCTGGGAAGGATCAGCCACTTGATTTCCTTGCTGGGAAGATTCACCCACTTGACGACTTGCTGGTGGGACGATCGCCCACTTGGTCGACTTGTTGGGGTCGATCCCCTATCTGATCGACTGTTGATCGATCCCTTTCCACTTGATCACTTGCTGGTCGATCCTCCTCTTCATCGAATTGCTGTTGTCGATCCCCCCAGCTTGATCGACTTGCTGGATCAATCCCCCCACTTGGATCACTTGCTGGGTCGATCCCCCACTTGATCTCTTACTGGGACTATCACTACTTCATCGACTTGCTGGTCGATCCCCCACTTGATCGACTTGCTGGCGTCGATCCTCCACTTGGTCGACTTGCTGCGGTTGATCCCCCACTTGGGTCGACTTGCTGGGTTGATCCCCCACTTGGTCGACTTGCTGGGTTGATCCCCCACTTGTCGAACATGCTGGTTGATCCCCCACTTGGTCGACTGCTGGGTCGAGTCCCCACTTGCAGCGACTTGCTGGGTCGATCCCCCACTTAGAGCAAGTTTTCTTGCTGGGCGATCCCACTTGATCGCTTGCTGGTCGATCCCCACTTGATCGACTTGCTGGGTCCGATCCCACTAGATCGACTTTCTGTCGATCCCCACTTGCTCGGACTTGCTGGGTCGATCCCCCACTTGGTACACTTGCTGGGTCGATCACTACTTGATCGACTTGCTGGGTCGATCCCCCACTTGATCGACTTGCTGGTCCGATTGCCCACTTGATCTACTTGCTGGACGATCACCGCCACTTGGATCGACTTGCTGAGTCGATCACCCATTTCATGAACACTGATTTGGGTTTCGCGCATACAAGGATATTTGTCGGCCACAAGGATCATGATTGGCTTAACAAAGAATCCTGGTTGGCAAGAAGACTCCCATTCCTGCACTTTGACATTGCACTGCATTCACGAGACTAATCAACATACATCAAAGCTCTCAATAAATGGACCTTTTGTGATTAGTGTGAGTGGACAATGCCTTTACGAAACATTGTTCGATTTTAAATCGTGACTCTATAATACATATAGATGTTCAAAGAAATGTAGACACCAAACCGAAACTAAATAAAACTGTAGAAAAATTATTCGTACATTACACTTATTGACATTCTGGACATTATAAATGTAACTCAAAGGTTTGTTGAAATTTTGGCTCCAGTATAAATTTTTGACTGCCCCTTCTTTCATGCAACGGCGGCAATTGACAATAAATATCTCTGAATAGTGAGGTAAATTTCCAATGTCATTGGCACAAAAAAAATTTCAAATACTTTAATATAACCACATATTTAATAATTAGCTGTCATCTGTCGTACATACGAGGTTAGAATTCTATTAAGAATTCGCGAAGATATACAGTGTACGTATTTCAGCATATTTACGTGTTTGCCAATGTTGCCGCCTACGCGAGCACTGTTCGAAGAAAATAATATTACTGCTTTGGTACAACATGTATGAGGTTTAATATCACTTCACCTAATATTGATGGTCCCACGTCCACCAGATGAACTCTTTTAAGCAGATAACGTCGTTTTGAGATCCAAAATCGAGTTGTACGGATAAAAGAACTCGTGCGTATACTCCGCTCATTTTTTACGGTAATTGACAACGGGAAGATCGTTAGACCAAGGCTGATAATAACAGAAGACCTTAGAAGTAAAATATACTAAAATAAATGTGAGGAGATGGATAATGCCGGATATTTACACAATTAGTTCCGTTTTTAAAAAAATAGTTAAAAATCGATCAATAGTTTTGAGTTAATGCATCAAAAATTTTAAAATGCGTATGTCGAAGGTAGACCGAAAGATATGTGAAAAAGGGTAGTTATATACTACT
>BOPP01000032.1:5917682-5939636 GCA_017312745.1 Gryllus bimaculatus
ATTACAGACCTTTTACCTCGATCTGTAGTAGTAGTATAGAATCTGTAGTTCGATATCCGTGGAAAAATATATTGAGATGCAAAGTGACGAACGCATAAACAGAGTGTGTGGCTTGCGTTTCCCGCAAGTACCGCCTCCTCCGTCCGTCCGTCGGGGCTGGCCGAACGACGCCGGGCCTGGCCGTGCCACCGCGCTGACAGAGGGCTCACAACGGGTGGGTGGGTGACGCAACGGCGCAGAAGGGGAAGTGGGGGAGGGGCGAGGTGTTTTCGTAAATTTCACTTTACAACGCTCCTATTCGTCCGATTTGCATGATTGTCACGGCGTTGGATTCAGGAAGCATGTCGCCATCGCGCTATAAAGCCACATTTTAAAATTTGTTCTCGAAAGTTTAAGAACTAATTTCAAATTAGCGTTTTTCCTAGATTTTTGGACAAAGGTCATCGTAGAGTAAATTCTATTTTAAAAAGGCGTCAAATGCCGTTTACAAATCGAAAATCGGATCATTGATTCAGACGTTATCAGTAAAGTAAATTCCCCTGTGATAGTGCTGCGATCTATTGAATTTTCCTACAAGTATTTTTCGGTGCATTTAGCCTTAACCACAAATTTACTACAACATAACCTCTTTGATTTTAACATGATTTCAGTTATGTACTATATATGGCGTATTTTGGAACTTTGTTGGGCTTCATTCGTGGAATAGTCCCATTAAGTACCTCTCGTGCTTTGAAAAGTATCATAGGTAATACGCAATAATAAACTGTCGATAAATCCCCGACTCGCGAAGCGAGGAGGTGATTTATCTGAGAGTTTGGAAAGGACGAGTGGAATTTTATAGAACCAAATAACATTCACTCATTCATACATATTTAATCTATATTTCATTCACGTCAGTGCACTCTTATAGTAGTTAATTGGTTATAATGGGCATTTACAAAAAAATAATTAATTAAAAGTCTTGGCCTTGTTACAAAATTGTTTGGCAAATCGCGTCACCTCCCTGTCAGTAGGACCCCGTTATGGCGCCGCCTCGGACCGCTGCGAATATCTGTGTCTTCTCGTCGCAGTTATCATATTTTCCTTTTTCCTGAACTTCGACCTAGCTAAGTAGCTAGTGTCGAAATTACGCTATTAGGTCACGAACTCTAAATCCACGGTAAGAATTGCTGGAGAGACAGCTGCGATGTAGAATCTGAACTAAATGAGAGTCCGCATATACATCAAAAGGCTCCATTCTAATTATTTTGTTAAATTAAACAAATTACTGTTACATAATTACGTGCTCGCTTAGTTAAACATTACGAATTTAATGACGTGAAAAAAATATTTGCACATTGGATAACGCACTCTCATACACAATATTTACGACAAACCGATGGCCTCGACAAGTGTTGATCCAGATGTTATTTTCTCGTCTCCGCCATGTTTGAGAGGAGGAAAGTCACCCCTGTAACAACGAGTAGTGTAGCACGGTTTCTGTTTTTCCATGGTCGACCTGTAAGAGACAATAATGGAGTAATTGAGGTCGGCGGCCTGATATATATATACTCTCTGTGTCGAGCAGCTGCATCAGTCTCCCGAACGGCAACGGAGATGACACCCTCGCACGCTGCAATGCACTCAGCCTCGGTGGCGGTGAGTTCAACTGCCGACGCTTCAGCCTTACGAAGAAACACTTTGCCGTTTTTGCACTTTCATCTTTCAAGTGGTTGATGTTTTCGGGCACGTCAGTTGCTACGGTCAGTAGAGTTCCGTCCCAGTTAGAATTGGTTCTATAAGCTCCCGACTGATTTCGAATAGGTGGCTCAGGGTGACAACTGATTTCACTGGAGTGCCTCTGACCTGGGGGCTTATTCACCATCACATATGTCGGGAGACAAGTCGGGAGCTTAGGGATTGTTCCGCTGGGGCAACGACGGTGGGAGATACCTGGTTGGGGAAAACGACGTGATCCGACATGTAGATCGGCACCGGATCTCGCCATCCAGCAGGGAAATATCACAGACACCTCTCGCGATAAAGGCGTGAAACTACACTTACGGGACAAATACTATTAACGCGCCCAAAAATGGTAATTAATATAGTTGTCGTGTCTTCGATAATCATGATGCACGTTTGTTAGTATGTTTTGTTCTAAGTTGGGAAATGAAAATTAATTTTTCAATAATTTGGTTGTTATGAGTTTCTTTCTGATTTTTTAGAATTATTAAAACTTTTTACCTCCCTTGAAAACTTTTAGATTTTTCCGTGTTTTGCCTACACCCCTTGTTTTTTACTACTTTGAATTTAATTTTTTGTGATGTTTAAATTATTGGAAAATGGTTTTCGAAACTTATCGAAAACTCGATGACTCGGAACTTTTAAAATATTTAGGTTTTTCGCAATTCACCCCCCAAGTTCACACATTTAAAAGAATTTGTTTATTGAATAAAGAACAACAGAAAAACTGCATTATCAAATGACAGTTATGCCTAGACCGAAACGACAGTTAGGCCGAAGAGTGAGATATGTTTTCAGCTCAAGCTGCACATTTCAAAGTGTTTCTCATTTGGGCTGAGATCTTGAGTTAATTACAAATAGAAAGAAATCCATCGCAGCGTTGTAAGTGCTATGGTTTTCAGCTATTTTATAGATTTACGGTTTTCGTGCTATATTTAACTGTGTATATTACTGGCCTGCAGAAACAAAAATTCTGCTGAACGGAAGTACACAAAACAATTTTCAAAAAAGTAGCACACACACTCCTCAAAAGCAACAAATAAAATACCCTCCTCCAACACTGCAATAATTTAACTTTTTTAACAAAACCTTTTTCACGATTACTGGGATAACTTATAACATATATAGTATAACAATTCTTTGCATAACAAGAATATCAACAAAATTACTTTTTCATAATACAACAAGTAAAAAGCAAATATTTAATAGTGAGAGACGTCTTTCTTGGTGCCTTAGTGCTTTGACCGTAAAGAATAATCATTTAGAGAATCGGGAATAAGAATTCAATTGGTACTGGCAGTTCGAGAATAGGCGAGAAAACACAATCCTACATTTGCAATTTTCAATAAACATCAGATTTCATTCTTTTTGGATTTTCCCTAAGTTCATGCGTACCTAAGAAAACAGTAACATATCTTAAATGTCCGGAGATTGTACACGTTTCCTTCAATTTCTGCGCACGTTGGAAATTAGTAATACAGGTACGTGTTGTATTGGGTATTGGTTAGATTTCTGTTAGTAAAAATACTATAGAAGTGCTACCACGAAGTAGTTTAAATACAGATATCCCTGACGGTAACAAAGTCCGAAAAATATCACAAACTTTAAATATATGCAAGATGCATAGCTTTTCAACTATTACAGTATACTTCAGGAATTCATTCAGGCACCCAGATTTTGCCTAAACAGTTTCATACGTTTATGTAATTGCCAAGGTGTATAGTGTGGTAAATGCAATTTTAAACGCTATATTTAATTAGAGATATTAATATACTGTAACATTTGGGTTTTGGCAAGTTTTGTAAAAATATTTCTATTGTCTAAAAATTTCCAAAATAGTTTCAAATCGAGATATAATGACATATTTGCAATGCTTCTTTCTCTTCTGTGTGCAGAGATAAATCCTCCCGCAATAGCAGAAGATATTGGTGCAGTCAATAAGTATTACTTCAAATTCAGTAAACCTCTCACCAGTAAATTAACGATTCTCTGAAAGATTTTACCTGGTTGGATAAATCTATCGTTGACATTAAAAGTAACGTACCGTTTAAGAAACAATGGAAATTTGGGTTCATAACCAATGTCCCTACACATGTCTTAGTATATAGATCATGCAAACCTTTAAGGCGTGCAAGGTGATCGAAGATGATTTCATTTTGCCAATAAACAACAACGTTTCTCTGTGACATTTGCACCTATTTGTTAAGCAACTTCAATATGTATTTGTGTTGCAAACGTCACGTTCTGAAGAAGACAAAGAAGTTTTGTTGGTGTACCTGCCAAACGATGGTGCATGCAGGATTGCTCAACCATCAGGGTCAAATTTCATATGTGAAACTTCTTTATATGAAATTTCAGACCACAAGTTCACTGAAAATACGTGATCATCTTCGATATCCCTACATGGCTTAGAAGTTTGTAACATTTCTCTGAGATACCTGTTCCCTGAGACATGAGCTCCCTGTGAACATCAAGCAACATTTGAACAAACTAAGAAGATGAAGCGATACAGCTTCCCATTGCTGGAGAGTTAAACACTCGATAGCAAAATGGTGCCGTTATTGCAAAGATAATAAGACCTCACATAAATAGATGTTTGTTGTACAGAGATAGTGTTAGACGAACTAGCAATCAATGCCAGAGCAGGCTGTCATTCTGTCTTGCTCCAGTGACGTAGGGCATTCCACGTAACGTGTCTTAATTAGTTCACTAACAATTAATAAGACAGCTGTTGTAACTCACTAATGAAGAGTGTCCCTGCTTCAGGTTTTGCTGCTCCTGGCCTGGGGGCCAGCTAACACCAGGAGTCAAGAGTCAGAGTTTTCAGAAGTTGATCAGAACAGCACAGCAGGTAACAATAGCGAGCGATTTCGCTAATACTATTAATAAATTACGTTCCAACACCGTTTAAACTTCAATACTGAGGGCCATCAAATGAACAATCTCTTCAAAACAGAGTCAAAACCTAATGTTCATGTGAAATTAAAGCAACTCGCCAAAGCTTAGTCAGCCGAGGACGTCTGCCTCGGAACCTGCACTGATGTCCCACGTGTCCAAAAGGCAATGCTTCTTAAGCCTGTTTTACACAGTCATTTTTGCATACTTTTTTCTTAACTTTTGTGTACAGTAAGTGGATGGAAAAAGGACGTACGTTTCTGCGCAGTATGTTTAGGTGCCGAAATTGGATGAGAGTGATTCCACCGTTTTACACGGTCATTTCTGTCTTTGTACGTAATCATGAAAAAAATATTTCCTCCGGACGCCGCATATAGCACTGAAATTCAAACATTTGAACATCGCATCTGTGGTAACAAATTACGTTAGGTTATATTAGGTACGAGCACGGATGTGACAATATTAGAATATAGTACATATTTTACTTCTTACTACACATAACCACTTCCAATTACAATTCAACACATCAAAACGCTCTCATGCAACTACAAAATGAACATATTGCTCTACACGCATTGCAAATCAAAGAAAGTCCCGTAAAGTGCTGCCAGGAGCATGGAAGTCAAATTGGGTGAAATCTGTACCGAAAAATTAAGCATGCGTCGTTTTTAAGGTACAAATCTGGAACATCAATTCTGGTTTGTATTTTTTATGTACCGACGAAAAATGAAAAAATGATCGTGTACAGCAGGCTTTAAATGTCGAAGAACTTTTCCGTATCCCTGCCTTGCAATACTCTTAGTCCGAGCTCAACTTCCCGACATTGGTTCCACAACCTCTCTCTTGTCTAATTACAAACACATTTTCTACCTCTTAGTGTTGAGTTTTGGTGCAGGGACATCACCAGTCCATTGAGGTTTTTCTCATTGATACACACAACTTTTCATCGCGTTCTGAAATCATGAGCCACATCGTCGTCAACTTAGTGTTTCTCAAGAACTGTTCGAAAATTTTGCGGAAAATCGTCCGTCCTAGAGCAGTTCATCTGTACGGTATGATGTCCTCAACTTTTCCTGGTAAAATCTCTCCTGACGAGATGCCGAAAGATCTGCGTATTTTGTGATGTCAGTTGCTCACCAACTCTTCATGGAATCATAATCGAGCCATTTGTGGTTTTTTATATTTCTACCTGTTGATTAGAAAATTATTTAGAAAGTTAGAAAATGTCCAGTACACTTCATTACACAATTTTAATATTTATCTTTGGGGACCATATTAACAACAGTATTTTTTCAAGTGTAAATATTCTTTACTATACTGTACTTCGACAAAGTATGACCGAGGATCAGATAAATTACGCGATTATTACTGGTAGAGTCATATTTCGCCGTTCGCATTTTCTTATTTTCCACAATAAGATTGCATGGTCCACAAGAAAATCTTCGTATTTTACATTACAGCAATCATTTTTGGAAGGATAATTTGAGAAAAACTGAATCCTCAAAAAATTACATACAAAATTACATCGTACCCGACACTTCTGTTGTAGCCTCCCCGAGTACTAATGACCAAGATAATTACTCATCAAAATTAAGGTGATTAGTTGCAAAAATTGTTTACGAAATTTCCCATCTAACATATTCTCACGTTCATGCATCGAAGTGTAAAATGTCAGATGTTGTAAGTTTTGATGCACAAGATCAAAACTAGTGGTGTTACACAGTGGAACAGACTTCGAATTGAATTGAATTGAATTGAATTGAATTTGCCTTATTTTACGTGGCGAGACTCGGGCCATCAGGCTCGCTCTTCCGTCTGACCACGCAAATTTCGATACGCTCCTTTCATCAACTAGCAGAGAGAGGAGGTATTTCTAGGGCGAGAAACAGGAGATTTGAATTTAGCTCAGAGACGTCATTTAGGCTGGAGGATTTTTGTTAATGAGTGCAGTTTTGAGTTTTCGAGAAACATCAGATGACTAGATACAATTTCAAATGATGAGAAAATTACGATATTAAGTCACTTTAACAGTTTATGTGCCAGACATAAACAAAGACTTTCTCACACTGTTTAGTTTCCTTAACCCTTTATTCTGAGTTAGCTTTTGGGTTTCGTCCTCTCTTCCTTGCGGTTATCTATTGACCCCTAAAAGACATTTTCTCAATATTTCAGTTCAATAAGGGGAAATTTGAGATCATTTTTACAGAAAACTTATGATTTTTGAGAAACTTTCTAATATGAAATAATTTTAAGCAATTTTGCCACAAATGCAATAATGTATAAAAACGCTCGTAATGCAAAGCACCCGTAATGACGTGTGAAAACAAAAAAATACATTTGTGTAATATGCGCACTTCAAAAAATACATTTTTATTAATGAGTGCAGTTTCGAGTTTTCGAGAAACATCAGATGCCTTGATACAATTTCAAATGATGAGAAAATTACGATATTAAGTCACTTTAACAGTTTGAGTCCCAGACATGAACAAAGTTTACACCTTACCTCCCTTATTTCGGTAAACGTAATTGGGAGGCGACGACCTCGAAGCTTAACAAGAGTTGATATGCCGCATCAAGCATTTCATCGCTATGGAGTGGAGGTAATCAGAGATGGAAAGTCTCAAGACGTCCCAGTCCCATTTTTTGCGTTACTTAAGAGTCACGAAATGTCGCGTGGAGAATTTTCGAAAATTACATGCATTTCCGTTAAAATCTCAAAATTAATTTTCAGCAGCATTACGTAACTTTCTCTTTCTTGGTCTACAATCCATGTATCTCTCTGTAATAACGGACTTGTAAAATGAGCGAAAGCGTGGAGCACTGTGTGTTGTGCACATGTGTTTGTGTGTGACCAGAGAGCCCGTTCCTGGGCACCGCCCGCGACGCGCTGGCGTGCCCGGCCGTGTGCCCGGCCTGCCCCGGCTGCCCGGCGTGCCCCGCCGCGCCCGCGTGCGCGCGCCACATCCCGCCCGGCTACAGGCAGTACGGGGACCTGGGATACTACAAGATGCACTACGAGAGCAAGAACTGGAACGAGGCCAAAGCCTCCTGCGAGGACGAGGGCGGCTACCTCGTCGTCCTCGACTCCCCGGTGAGTCCTCGCCAGCCTGCTTACAGGGAGGTTACTGAGAGTGAATCCTTCAGCCTATTCCTCCCTCTGACTGTTTCACAGCCTCTCACTCTCACTCTCTCTCTCTCTCAAGTCTCCTTCCCTATCTCTCATGTCTCCTTCCCTATCTCTCATGTCTCCCTCTCTGACTCCCTCTCTGACTCCCTCTCTGCCTCCCTCTCTGCCTCCCTCTCTGCCTCCCTCTGACTCCCTCTCTCTTGTCTCCCTCTCTCTGTCTCCCTCTCTGTCTCCCTCTCTGTCTCCCTCTGTCTCCCTCTGTCTCCCTCTCTCTCTCTCATGTCTCCCACTCTGCCTCTGCCTCTCCCTCTCAGCCTCTCCCTCTCAGCCTCTCCCTCTAAACCTCTCATTCTCAGCCTCTCGCTCTCAGCCTCTTCCGCTCTCAGCCTCTCGCTCTCAGCCTCTCGCTCTCAGCCTCTCGCTCTCAGCCTCTCACTCTCAACCTCTCACTCTCAACCTCTCACTCTCCAACCTCTCACTCTCAACTCTCTCACTCTCACTCTCAACCTCTCACTCTCAAACCTTCTCACTCTTCACCTCTCACTCTCAACCTCTCACTCTCAACCTCTCACTCTCAACCTCTCACTCTCAACCTCTCACTCTCACTCTCACTCTCTGCCTCTCTATTTATGTCTCGTTTAATCTATCTCTTCTCCCTTTTTACGGTTTGTATTACCTAGAGGCAATGCCATGTTCAGTGGACTGTAGGGAAAAGTCGTCTGGGTCGTCATCTAAATTTGATCGCACTCGTATTCCAATGCCTAAGATCATTTAGATCATGTACGTTCTCACTGCGTGTTCACACGCAGCAGCATCTAAAGGGACAGCATCTAAATATAAATAACATACATAGGTTGGTACTTTTTGAAACGACATATTTCTGCATTTGAAAATACGTCAGAAATATGTTTCGAAACTTTTTTTTCAAAATGGTAGGTAGTAGGGTAACGATTCCAGTAGCGGCCCCGTTTTGATACAAAATTGGAAAAATAAGTATTGAAGGTTTCCGACTTGCATGAAACTTGTAGTATGTGAAGCGTACGCCTTTTAGTTCTGAGTACTAGAACAAAAATAATTTATTTATTTCTTGTTTTATATTTAAATAATAAGCTAATATATCTCATTGATATTGACATTGAATGAACGAGTAGTTTTTTGTATTTATTTAAAATCTCAGGCATGTTCATGGGACTGAACCATTACGAGTCGAGTTTGTGCCCAGAACGAACATTTTGTAGTTTATAAGTGACTCCTACTGGAATGAAAGCCGTGTTTGGATATAAATTAATAAATAATAGAACAAATTAAAAGACATTTTCACGAACTTTTGCTTCCATTTGTATTCATTTTTCAGGATGAAGCTAATTTGGCTAGCGGCTTTTTGAACAAGTACAATCTTTCTACTAAACTGCACATAGGGATGTTTGATGTGACCACGAAAGGAACATTCATAACTGTGTTAGGTACGTATGCAAACACATCCTACAAATATTAGATTGCATATTACGCGAAACAATCATTTCTAATCCAAAGAGAAGACATTTCATTCGCACGGACAACGTAAAACTCCATTTTTTAATAATTTTGAAAACATGTGCGTCCAGACTTCATTAAGTTGTTGGCTCAAGAAACTGAAAGGGCAAATGCGTTCCAGGTGATGACGTGTCGTCGACGGGCTATGACATGTGGGCACCGGGCGAGCCCAACCACTTGGGCTTGAACATCGAGAACTGCGGCACCCTCGAACCCAACCTAGGGATCAACGACGAGTGGTGTACGAGCGTCTATCCCTTCCTGTGCGAGCTCTTCACGTGAGGATAGGGCGGCCTCCCCCGTCCCCGCTCTACACATCCGCCTGCCTCTCGCACGCGGTCAGAGTTTTTATAAAAGGATTCCTATGAAGCGCAAATAAAATGTTTGATAATATATTTCATAACAGTTATTTATGTAACATGTCCTCTAAATTAGTATTCAAGCCCTATTCCTTAAAGAGTAATAGAGGACATGTTACATACGAAATGTACAATGTTTTCGTACGAAATGTACAATGTACTCGTATAATGTTTTTCTTATTATTTCTAGATATTAAAATAACCATTTGACACTTTCACGAGTTAAAAATCTTCATTATTCTCGACGTTCTATAGGAAGAGTTGTTAGTACCGGATCTTAGTACCGTTTTTAATTACAATTGCAGTGCACGGAAGAACCAAAAGGACAAAGGGGGACACATGGGACTAAGCGGGGAAAGCAGGACGAAGATGGGGACAATAGAGACAAATGGACAAAATTGGAAAAGGGGAGGAAAGAGTCAAAATGGGACAAAGGGGCACGTTAAACAATGGGGACATAATGGGACAAGAGGGAAATGGGACAAACTGGTACCCAATGGGACAAATGGGGCAAGGGAACAAAATGGGATAAGTGGGGAAATGGGGTAAATAAGACAAGGCGTTGGAAGAACAAAAGGGAAAGTGGAGAATAAAGAACGAAGAGGTCAAGGGGACAATGAGGGCTAAATGAACAAAATTGGAAAAAGGGAAGAAAGGGACAAAATGGGAAAAGGGAGACTATTTAAACAATGTAGACAGGTGGACAAAATGAGGCAAGGGAACAAAATGGGACACGGGGGCCGAGATTTAGGGACAAAATGGAACAAAGGGCAAATATGACAAGGTGACAAAATGGGGCAAATGGAACAAGGGGGACATCGGAGCAAAACAGGACAATGAGGACAAATTGAGCCAATGGGGCAAACGGGAAAGGGGGCCAAAGGGTCAAGGTGATAAAGTGGACAAATGGAACATGGGGAACGAAAGAGACGAAATGGGACAAAAGGGACAAAGGGGAGAAGTGGGACAAAAGTGACATATTTATCCAAAGATTTATGAGCATTGGTAAAATCTAAACCCGAGAGTCCACAAAAATATTTTTAATGGACTCGAATATTTTAACGGCCGTTTCTATGGGCTCATCCTTAATGCGTTGTTGAGATGGTTGGTTGCCAAGGAGCATAGCACCGATAACAAAACATAAGTGTTGTACAACGTCGACTTTTTCGGAAAATTGGTTTGCCCACCATCTGTTGGAATTACTATATACTAAGCCTTCTGATTCGGCATGTCATTTTGTTTTACGATTAATACAAAGGGACGTCCATAATATACCGCAGATGAGGGTACATCTGATATTTATCTGGAACCATGCTTTCCTTAACCATTTATATCCAATACCTAACGTCATTTCGCTATTTGTTTGCAAAAAACACAGTTAAATTTTAAATTGTAAATTTCACGGTAGTTTTTCCCGATTTAAAAATAAACACAGCTGGAGGGTGATCATACAATTCTGACTTCAAATACAGATTCGGCGCGTCGACATACAGACAGAAACATGTGTCAGTTCTTTGAGTCTAACAACTTCATGTTTTTTGTGAGTGCATGTGTTTTTATTAGCTAAATTTACTGCCGTTGTCAATCCTGTTTTATATTATGGACTGGCTGTTGCTTTGACGTGAAAATATAAATGGTTGTCAGACACTTACTCCTTCATAAGTTCATGGAGGGTTTGGAAATATTTGTTTCCATTCCTTACTGTAACACTGTTTACTAAGAAGGGAGGGAATTTTACAGAAGTATTTCATCTAAATATCTCTTCTGCAGTAATATGCACTTCTTCCACATCGTTTGAAGGTATAATCTTCCTCTCGTTTTCTATAAAATAAAGAAAACCCTTCATGATTCTCCTAACCCCTTAATTCACTAATACACTCCACTGAAGGGCACTTTCAAAACTCTTAACCACAAAACCGAAAATGTACACACTAATACATTCCATTACACTTCATAGCTCAAAATAGTCATTGTCTACAAGAAATTCACTCTTAACATTCTCCAGATGTTCCTCAATTTTGTCCACACTGGTTGTCGACATGTTCAACTTATGTTCTGCTGATAATGTAGTGCTATAACAGACAGAAATAGAACACAATCCAAAGGCATACAGTTTCCCTTACGAAATTATCCAAGATCGTTCTGTACTAGTTCTTAAAAGCACTTCTTAAAAGAAGACAAATGTCTTACAAATGGGTTTATTCCAGCCTCCTCACCTTCTGAGAAAACTGAATACCATCTCCAGATAGTCTTGAGAGAACTTGAGATGAGTCTAGAGAAACCTTGTAAATGGTAAATATTTTAACACTGGAATACAAGCTGCAAGATTTACATACGTTGTTCCAAGCTGTTGCAGGCTTTGAATGTTCACGAAAAAATCATGTCGATTAGATTTCTCCATATGCGCAATAGTATCTACAATTCATTAACCTAACATACGAGTATAACCTTTTGCAAAAAGAACTTTAAACATGTCATAGGCGTTAGCACTCGTCACTGGCTTCTTCCGGGAGCACTGGAACATGATGCATGAATTAAAAACATCAATTAAACGATTCATAGTTTTTTTAAACTTTATAGTACCCTGGCAATTAGAGATTTTCTCAAGTTTTAAACGCGAAGCTTTATCAAGGGCATCAGCAGATTTGCTAAAGAGTTGTGTTCTTTCACCTTCATTTTATTCTCGCAGTACTGAATACGGAACGATCTCAGTTTGTTTGCCAAATAAAGGCTTCTTTTGAAATTCATTCTTCACCTCTTCCATGAAAAAATACGAAGATGTGCCACCTTTCTTGGAGATCGGTCAATCGGAGCCGGAGTTTATCGATCTCGAACAAACCAACGTCCATTTATATATTCTAGCTGATTCCCGGCACATTCATACAGCAGAAGAAATGTTTCTCAAAGATTCAAAACGTTTTTCTGAAGATTAGCTCAATATTCTAAAATTTCAGAAACGTTAAAACCCTATTTTCACGAAAATGACGCCATTTTTTAAAACATCTTTTTTACGTGTAGTGCTAAATGTACTCTATAAGATGATTTAAAAGCCATTTTGCTGCATTTTTTAATAACACAAACGTAATTATCTGGAAATATCTCTCAAGTTGACAATATTTACAATACTGGAGTTTTGTATACATTATTGCATTTGTAAATAGAAATGCTTAAAGTGATTACCAGTTAAGTTTCTAAAGAATTCAAAAACAATCTAAATCTAAATCAAAAATGCTCAAACAAGATTCCCTCAAAAACGGCTGCAATTCATTCAACGAAAATTTGTATGTAGGCCTAAATTTAACTCTTCTATAATACTCTTAAAATCCTAATTTAGTTATTCCATTAAGGGAGCCAAAAATGAGCAAGATGCCAGCTTGGAAGAGGGTACGGCAAAACCGCAAAGCTAACCCAGACTAAACTGATTA
Source organism: Gryllus bimaculatus (assembly GCA_017312745.1). Taxonomy (NCBI): domain Eukaryota; kingdom Metazoa; phylum Arthropoda; class Insecta; order Orthoptera; family Gryllidae; genus Gryllus; species Gryllus bimaculatus. Next base: position 5,930,744 of record BOPP01000032.1, read on the forward strand.
CGAGTAAAAAACTAACTAGCACGATAACGTCATTCGGTGGCAAGACTAGTTCTGAGATGATTGATGGTAATTTTTTTGTAATCTTCTTGAGGCGTCTTTGTCCTTTTGTCCTAACGTTTTTTGAAGAAGAACTTTTATTTCTGGCACTTACATGACGTGGTGGGGCGAGGCAAGTTCACGTCATGGTGTTTGTGTTTATTAACTTGCAATGGATGTTTAATTGACAAAATAAACTCCAAACATTTCAGAACAATTAAAAAACTTAATTACCTTATTAATTAATAAAAAATTATAACTACAATTATGAGCAAAGATTCGAGTAAATAATTTTCCTCTCTTGGGGACTTGAGCCTGAAGAATGTTCAAATTATGGATAAGAGCAAATTATTGTCGTTTTTAAATATATTCAAAAAGAAAATATCAAGTAAAAACATCGAACCCGAACCATCAATGTTAAAAAACATCCATTTCAATAAATCGGTATTTGTATAAAAATATCGATTTTTTGACATTATAGACATTAATGTGACACCTGAACCTGGCGGAGCTGCGGTGTCCGAGTGGTTAAGGAGTTGGACTTGAAATCCAATGGGTTCTGCCCGCGCAGGTTCGAGTCCTGTCCGCAGCGGCATTTTTTTGATAATTGACATTACCATCGTGAAATTGCTCAATCGACTCCCTTGATACAAAAAGACTTGTGTCAAATATTACATTTATCCTCTCTCATTGCTTACGTAGTGAGAAAGTATTGTAATGCGGCGGGGGAAGATAAAGTTATATATCGACAGAAAATCTTCCGGGCTCCAGAATATTGCCGGGCCCTGGTAAAGAGAGAGTGGTTAAATTATGTATGTATGTATGAGTGTATATGGATATATATATATATATATATATATATATATATATATATATATATATATATATATATATAGTAAATTAGTTCCTTCAACACGCTGTGTAGTCGAAATCCATTTTTGTTGGACCTTGATACCGAAAAGTGGATTGATGACAAAACGTCTGTCTGTCCATCCGTCTGCCTGCTGTGGTCAACGCTAGAGTCTACGAGTCTCGTATCTAAATCGCTAGACTCAAAAGTAACGCTAGAGTCTCGTAACTAAATCGCGCAGATACTTTTCTCCAAAATTGATTTGCTCACATCGTTTTAAAGGAACCCGAGACCACTTGGGAGCACTTGCACCACATTGTATATATGTGTTATGCAATTTAATTTTTTTATTGAGCTTCGGTAAATGTCAGAAAATATATCATGCCATGCAGCATTAAAGTACCAGGAGGTCTTTAATGGAAAGCAAATAGATTGGTATTATCCGCGCACGTTTTATTGTGCCCTCGCTTTACTACTTACGAGAGGGGTGGGGGTTTGGTTATTTTGACAAAGGAATTTTATATCGAATTTGTAGTTCTTTTTTCGATGCAAAATAGTTTCTATTACACGGGGTCGAACATTTATTGTTATCTTGTTTACAACGCACGTTGCTACCATTTATTCTTAATTCAACTAATGTTGGCAAAGGAGTGGGGGAAGGTATTCCGGGGCACAAGAAAATGTGAGCGTGTATGTTCGACTTCTTGAAAAGCAAATAGGTTAATTATTTTTTTCAAAAACGCAATCACGTATTTTATGGAAATAAAAATGTTTAAATGGAAAAGAGGGTACCGAAGTCTGGTTGATCCCTCTCTGTTTAGACTGTGAGCGCCAATGATGAATATGAATGCTCCAATTTGATGTTCGCTTTGAAAACTGCTGAGGTAATGTTTATCGAGTGTACGAGTAGTTTTGGATGAAACAATTACTCTTTTTGTAGGGAAAATAGAGAGAGCTAAGTAGATTATTTTGTTTTCTTCAAAATGGAATTAACAAAAAACAGACGGAACGATGAAAGCAGCACCGAACCCGGATTTGGAAATAAGACCATTTACCACCAGAGCTATACTCATTTCCTAAGAGCCCAGAAGTTTAGCACAGGCCTTATTGCGAATGGGGCATGTTGGAATGAACGTTCTGTATTCGGAGTCCAATTCTCTCTTCGTAAAAATTCTGGGCCTGTCCGGGATTTGAACCCGGGACCTCTCGCACCCGAAGCGAGAATCATACCCCTAGACCAACAGGCCATAACGGAGTAACATCTTTCAGTTCAACATGCTCATCGTTTCGCCTGACGTGTGAAATCCGGGAACTGGTTCTTCGCCGGACATGAGCGCTCCGTGCTTCGCGGCGGCCGTGGCCGGAACTACAGGTCGAGATGGGCCGCGCGAGCGCGCGCGCGCGCGTTGTAAGCCGGTCGCGTGCCGCGCGTTTGACTTTCCCATCCTCCTCCGAGGCGAGCGCTGCCTGACATGCGGAGTTACATTCAAAAGCGAAGCACTGACGACTACTTACCATTGCTGGCTTTGAATTCTTTAGACTTACGCAAAACGTGCGAAAGAGAGTCGGACGTTGATTGCAGGAATGAAATGAAAGCCGCTTGATAATTAGAATCAATCTGATGAACAAAGAATTCTGCAGTATCTGCTCCGTCCGCAACATTTTCGCGACTCTCTCCTCAGCATATTGCATTCCATCAGCCCCACTTCTCCGTCTGAGCCGGTGCGACGCCGCGCCTCGCCGACAGAGCGAAAATGTAAGTTACAAGCGAAGTGGTGTGAGGTTTAGAGAACTTTGTTGAAACACGTATTTGCTTTTTGAGTGGCTTGTGAGTTGCTAACTCTAAAAAAAAAAGCTTTATCTGTTTTTTTGTACGAGCTGTGTGCTGAGTGAGCTGATGGGCCAGGAATTAGCGTCAATAATACATCACAAGCAGCCAGACAGTCGCGCCGACGGTTGGCAGGCGCGGCGCGCAGCGTCTCTCGCTTTAGCGTGGGCTTTGACGCGCGCCGCGCCGCGCCGCCAGCTGCCGCCCCGGGGTGAAGGGGTGGCATCGTGGGAAGGACAGGGGGGGGGGCGACGTAGCGACGTCAGGCAGAGATTGCGGGACGCTTGGAGGATGTGTGGGAGGGCGGGGAAGGGAGTGTGTGGGGTAGGTGGAGGGAGGCAGAGGAGGGCGGGGAGGGGGACGTGTGGTGGAGAGCGGGAAGGGATATGGAGAAGGGCAGTGGTGAGTGGGGCGGAGAGGATGTGGGGCAGAGAGAGGCAGAGAGAGTGGGCTACGGCGGGAAGATGTGGGGGAGGGGGCCTAGGCGCTGTCGTGACGGAAGGTAGAGGTTGCAGAGCACGGGGAGGGGAGGCGTGGTGGGTGGGGAGGGGACGGGAGGATAGGGAGAAGGCGGGAAGTAGTGCGGAGAGGGTGGGATTGGGGGTGGGAACCGTGTCTGGAGGGCCTGTCGCGAAGGCGAAGAGTTGCGGGACACGGGAATGGTGTGAGGAGGACGGAGAAAGCGGAGGGAGTGGGCGCGAGCAGGGCGGAGCAGGGCGGGGAGCGGGTAGGCGGGGGGGAGGGGATGAGGCGCCTGTCGTTACGGGCAGCCAGAGGTTCCGGGCCCGGGAAGCAGTGAGGGGGGGGGGGACGGTGCGGGAGGCGGAGTCGAGGATGGTGGAGGAGGCGGGGGATGGTGTGAAACGGGGTGGCGGGCGGGAGCGCCGGTCGCGGCGGCAAGCAGAGGTTGCGGGGCGCGGGAACTGGTTGTGAGGAGGGCGGGGAGGTTGCGGCGGAGGGGAGACTGGGAGCAGGGCTTGAAGAGGGTGGCGGGGGAGGGAATGGAGGCCCTCTGTCGCTTACGTCAGACAGGGCGCAGGCCCGGAAGGCGGTGAGCGGTTGGGGAGGGTTATCGGGCGCGGAGGCCAGTGGTCGTGAATAGTGGGAGAGGGCGGTGGATGGTGTGAGGGAGGGGGGCGGGGCCGGCGGCGCCTGTCGCAGAGGTTACAGGGCGGGGAAGAGAGGCGCATTTCCTCTTCCGAGTCGTCGCCATCTTCTTTTATAGTTTCACCCTTTCCTCTTTGACTCTCTTTTTCGTATTTTGTTTTTTTTATATATATCTACATTTTATTATTCAACAGTAATGACTTTCAAAAAGCGGGAATTCTCTGCCGCGCTTTGAAAGGGGCGACATGTGGAGCACAAAGAAAGCGCAGACGCGCGTCTCTGTAAGCGAAGCTGCGGAGTAACGGCGAACTGATGAATATTTATTCCATAGCCTCTGCAGAGGGATGGGAGGCTGCTATTAGCTTGGGTTATAACTTCTTTTGATTATAAAATAGCATCAATTTCAATGTTTCTCTTTTTGTACGAGTTTGTACCGGAAACATCATCTCGCTGGGAAGTCACGTCTTTCCCGGCTTCTTCCACTCCGGGGAGGCGTCGCCATATTGTGGGCTTGTGTCGACACGCATCGTGAGTTGAAGCAAAAACGATTAAATTAGACACCAAAGGTCTCACTTCATGAATATATTACCACGTTTATTAAGCAAGATGTTAGACGAACTTACGCGTGTTAAACATAAGCGGAAGCAAGAACCAACTTAAACGCGGTATGAGATGCAAAGTCGACGAGATAGAGCAGTCTGCCGCTGGCTTCAAAGCGTCGTTCCTCGCAAGCTGCATACGTATGTAATTAATGGAATGAGAATATTACCTCGCATGTAATAAGTAACTGCCCTTGTCTACGCCAATTTGTTCCTAGCGAAGTGTTGGCAACTACATCTTTCAAGGCAGGCGACATTATCTGAATATTTATAAAGCAGACAAGAAAGGTTAAAACTGGGCGTATTAACACAACGATTCCTCTTCCACGTTTTCACAAGGTGCTACAAAGTGTTTATCCATCCATTTACTATTCGTAACAGACATGTATTTTAATGCAATCCTACAAAACACTTACGTAATGTGATAATATAAACGTGTTATCCTATAAATTATAAATTTATTTTTATTTTTGTTTATTTATTAATTTTTTTGTTTGTTCGTTTTATTCATAAAGCAGCGAATTCAAAAAAAACGTTCAGGTTACCGTTGCATTAATACTAGAGGATTTAGAAAAACATTGGTATTGTGGTGAGTTTTCGTTGGCATTTACAATGAAATAATTATATGAGTGGTCATTGCCAACAATATTGTTTATTACAATAGGAGCTTTCGATGGCTTAGCCATTATCATCAGTTTTCTGCTGTATGGAAGCCATATGGGTATGGATAGTGGTTTTTGTGGCTTCCATACAGCAGAAAACTTATGATGATGATAGATATAGGTGTTGTGGTGTGTTCTCGTTGGCATTTTTCATGAAATAATTATAGACGTCATTGCCAACAATATTATTTAATATAAGAGCAGCTTTCGATGGCTTAGCCATCATCATCAGTTGTCTGCTGGATGGAAGCCACAAAACGATTATTTTATGATGATGACTAAGCCATCGAAAGCTGCTATTGTAATAAACAATATTGTTGGCAAAGACGACTCGTATAATTATTTCATTTCTTTAGAAAAACAACTTTCCAAATTGCCACCAGATAAGTTTTAAACTTATTGTGTTATCCTTTTAGAGTAAAAACATTTTTTTAAATATAAGATACCCGGATGATTAGTTTAAAATTTAACCCACAGCAGACAGAAGAAATTGCACTGATAAATGTTTGAGGGGGTGGGTTTGCGACGGGCGGTTTCAAGCAGGTAAACTTTCGTAAAGTTAGCTTAAACTCCTCTGCCGTATGACTTGATTCACAATGCAAGCTTGACGTAAACATAACGAAGGCGCAAAACCTAGCAATGCGTTATTGAGACCATTTACAATACCTTGACGTAACCATACACTAAAACTGTATCCTTAAGTATTCACACGCACCAAGCTTAGTAAGTAACCAAATTAAGAATTTTGGCAATTTTTCTAGTGACTTTAACATGAAGCGGAGAATAAAATAATTACGACGGACGAATCACTCGTGAATTTTGTTTAGGAGAATCCTTATTTATAAAGTGAAGGACGTGCGAGCACTAATACAACATATACTCCCATTTATATATAATGTCAAACACATAGAAAATCTAAGATAAAGCTAGAAACCATGAAGATAAGATATTTTAACTATGCTAGAAACAAGTCGTCGACAATCGATCAAGCTTCAATAACCATAAATCTGATTGGCTCAGGCGAAACTTATGTACCAGCTTACGTTCGGCATAGTGAATGCTTGTTTTAACGTGTAAATTTTACTGTTATGATTACGGCATTACGGTAAGCTTAAGTCCACATTGTGCATGAGTCCTAATGCCCCCCCAGAGGAGGATAGCAGGTGACCACAGTTTCAAAGAGAAAGGCACGCGCCAGCTTGTTTGGAGTCGAAAGAAAATTGTACTGCCAAGAACAGCGATTTCTCCTTGCTACGTAAAATATACATTCAGATAGATATATGAACAAATTTTTCTTGTTTTAGTTTCAAAATAAATTCACCTCACAACAATTTGAATGTAAAGGCCTTTCTGTGTCCTGTGGTCGCTCAGTACCCCAGAGTATACATGAAGAAGAGAAGAGAATATAGAGTATAAATGTTTTGCTAGTTAACATATCCATCCAGATAAAACCAAACCACATCACAAAGAAACACGTTATAAAATGCCTCGAGACTTCATTAATCAATCGGTGTAGCCATTTACAGTAATTCACGCGAGCAGTCCGATTAGAAAGCTTAAGCGCGCATTTTGAATTTATTGGGCTACAGTGCACACTTACGTACAAAAGATTACATTGCTGCTGAAGATTTCGTAATGATGTTTTCGGGAAAGCTGAAAGAATATCCCGAACTTCCTCTAGTATTCGCTGCGTGAGCAATACGACTACGTATATTATGGCGACTGCGCTTCTGATCTAACTAATCTGTCTCGCGATGGCACTTCACTAACCGAAATATGGAACTCTTGTTCGGAATAGACTCAGATGAAATTTTCTCTGAAAGCTGCCTGGCACTCTTTGAAAGATTGCATTCGGAAATACTCTTCCACCATAAATGTGCTCTGGGGTATGCTAAGTCGTGTCGTAATTTACCTTCAAAACTGTGATTTAGATTTAGATTTATTTGGTCAAAAAAGCACTAAAAACTGTATGTGTCGTAGGGGGAAAAGATTAGCTGCGCACATTTTCTTGAGTTCCAGATTCCCTTCCCGTCATTTTAACTATAAATAGTTAAAAGATGAGTAAAAGTTTAAAATAAATAAATAAGAATACGAAAGAGAATAGAAATAAGAAAAATAAATAAGAATTTTTAAAAATCGCGAGATTAGCAATATTTGAAAAAAATTACATTTTCGTTTCCGAGTTATAGAAAACTTATTTGCAGCGGTAAACGAATTGCAAGTATGATTTTTCTGCATTGCTAACATAATAATAACTCGCCCTTACCCAAACTAATATCGCTACTCCTATCATTACAAGCAAAAGGAGAGTTCAACGAAACGTGCGCATAGTGAAGCTACATTTACACCCAGAAGCAAAACAAGGGTCCATCTCAGCATTTGCTCAAGGGATCAGGGAAACTGGACAAAAACCTGATTGAGATGGGGCGTGCATGATCGAGTGTATGAAGGCACAACCTGTTTTGCTGTGAGCAGGTAGGGGAGACCACAGCAAGGGGCGGGAGCAAGGTAGGGGATGGTGAGTGAAGGGACTGTCGCCGAAATGCTGTCCCAGGAGCAGTGTTGCAATTGCTTTCATTTTTCTCTCAGTGCCTCGAACAGAAGGGTTGCATTATAAACTGGTCACTCGGGTATTATACGAATTTCTTGCACTTTCGAACCTAGACACTAAAATCATTTTAACTCATAACTTCGATTTGGGAACCAAATTTACATGTATGCGTTGTGTTTTTAAAATAGTATAAATCAAGTAAAATGAAGAAAATTAACTATTTAATGTTACATTGTTTTAGAAACATTATATACAATAATATCATCAATGTAATCCTCTTAAGTATGTCATGAACCATGATTTTCGAAGTGGATTTCTAATGATAATCTGAAATTGCTGTGTCATGATAAGCACAATGTTCAATGCCAAACATAATGAACACCGTGTGACACAATCCTTGAAAGAAAATTAAAATGAATGTCCTAACAATGTTTTTAGAAATTTGGAGCCAAACAAAAAATGACAACTTTTTAACAGTAAAAGTAGGCTTTTAATTTAAACTAACAATTTCAACGCACGTTTTACTGGAATGTTGCCTAGAAGAGTAGGCAAATTATAGTTCAGTCTACATGAAGTCCTTGATATAAAAGTTACCACAAAATGAAGGTGATAGCGAGGAACATTTATGGAAAATTGGTTGTAAGTACATAGAAAAATCTGTTTTTAACTGTAAATACATAAATATCATAAGCGCAGGGACGGGTATTCGGAGGTAGTGGGTGAGTGACACTTCACCAATAATTTATTTAACTATTATATTTTAAATGTATTTTCCTTATGATTATTACAAGTTTATTGGCTTTAAAATGTACTCTCCAAACAATTGATAATCAAATATAATATAGTTACTTCACTATAGTACTCCCAGAGGGAGCAACAACAGTAACTCCGGCAAACTGTTCTTCGACGATTCAAATCATCTCAGTAAACCCTTAGTGAAGCTTTGTGAATAATACTCGACTGGTGTTCCCTATCCCACTTGCACTCTACAGTCAACGTGTTCAGAAGTGCTGGCAACTGAGACATGAAAAGAGCATTTGGGCATTGTCCGTCGCAAATCCTTTAACTAAATTTGCGAATGAATAGCCCGGGAGGGTCCTCTTGAGACGGCTAGGCCTGCTAAACAGGCAAATCAACAGCTGTTAGCAGCTCTTTAATGGCATGATCCATGCGTATTAGACGGGTTGCTAGGAACCGCCCCCTGATCAGAGATTTCTATCGCCGTGCCAGGAGGGGGCCCGCTCCCTCCCTCGCCTCCCC